>QRFJ01007107.1:0-27002 GCA_006176705.1 Cocos nucifera
AGAGAGAGATAGTCTGATGTATAGCTCTGATCGTAAGTTGGACTTGGACTTGCAGAACGATATTATTCTGCAATCCTTGACTGATGCATATGGGCAATTCATCATGAATTACCATGCATAAACTTCAAAATTCCTTGGCCGAGTTAATGAATATGCTGGTTACCGCTGAGCTTTCTATGAAAGGTTCTAAAGGCTCAGTTCTTGCTATGGAACGGACTTCTTCAAAAGAAAGTCTTATGGAAAGAAAAAGAAGTCCGTGAAAAAGCAAAAGGTGGAAGGATCAAAGAAGAAGAAGGCAGAACCGAAGAAGAAGGTCGATGGCAAAAGAAAGTGTTTCCATTGCAACAGCGACGGCCATTGGAAGCGGAACTGCCCTACTTACCTGGCCACCCTGAAGAACAAGAAGGAAGGTCCTTCTGGAGGTATGCTCGTTATTGAGTCTAACCTTATGGTTTCTTCTGCATCCAGTTGGATGCTTGACTCTGGTTCTAGTGCTCATCTGTGCACTTCTATGCAGGGTCTGAGGATAGCAGGAGGCTGAGGGATGGAGACATGATCCTACGCGTCGGTAATGGAGCAAGAGTTGCTGCAGTAGCCGTGGGAACATACCCTCTGTGATTACCATCTGGTTTAGACTTAGCTTTAAAAGACTGTTATTATGTGCCTGCAGCTAGCAGGAATTTGATTTCTATATCATGCTTAGCACAAGAAGGTTATGTGATCACCTTCTTTAAGGACCATTGTTACATTCTTTATGAAAGAAATAAAATTGCAAATGGTTTCCTTGTTAATGGTCTTTATCAGTTGCATATTGATGTACCTGTTTTAACTACCAAGCAAAATGTGAATGCCAAACGACCTAGGGATAGTCCAAACGACAGATATCTATGGCACCTAAGATAAGGTCATATAGTAGAAGATAGGATTAACAAATTGGAGAAAAATGAGCTATTGAGTCCATTGACTTTTTGAGTCATATCCAACTTGTGAATCTTGTCTTCAAGGCAAAATGACTAAACTCCCTTTTGTTGGACATGGGGAGAGGGCCACAGATCTCCTTACCCTAGTACATACAGATGTGTGCGGCCCATTTGATGTGCCGGCTAGAGGCAATTTTGTCTACTTCATTACCTTTACCGATGATCTGTCTAGGTATGGGTATGTGTATCTTATGAGACACAAGTCTGAAGCTTTTGAAAAGTTCAAAGAATTCAGACATGAAGTAGAAAAATAAACTGGAAAATCCATTAAGGTTCTTCGATCAGATCGAGGAGGTGAACACCTTAGCCGGGAATTCCTAGACTATCTTAAGGAAAATGGCATAGTCTCTCAATGGACTCCACCAGGAACACCTCAACTCAACGGGGTTTCAGAATGGAGAAATCGGACTCTATTAGATATGGTTCGATCCATGATGAGCTTCACAGACCTCCCTAATTTCCTTTGGGACATTCATTATTAACTTCAATCTATTTACTGAATAGGGTTTCCTCTAAAACCGTTCCTACCACACCGTATGAGATATGGCACGGTAAGAAACCAAGTCTGAGTCATCTCAGAATTTGGGGTTGTCCGGCTTATGTCAAAAGACAACAAGCGGACAAGTTAGAGTTTAGGTCCTTTAGAGCTCGATTCATAGGATATCCTAAAGAGTCATTAGGATACTATTTCTACATTCCAGAAGACCACAATGTGATTGTGAGTCGACATGCCATATTTCTTGAAAAATAGTTTATTCAAGATAGTGGCATTAGAAAGCAGATTAAGCTTGATGAGAAAGTCTCACAAGTGGAAAGAGCTAAGGACCAAGTGGAACCAAATCAGGTTGAGCCAATAAGAACACTACCTCCTCCACCTCGTAGATCGAAAAGAGTTTTCGTCCCCCTGAAAGATACTTAGGTATTATTTCAGAGGATGTAGAGGAAATGTTCCTCATAGGTAATGGTGCTCATGGTGATGATCCCAAAACCTACAACGAGGCGATATCAGATATTGACTCCGAGAAATGGCTTGAGGCAATGAAGTCAGAGATCGACTCGATGCACTCAAACCAAGTCTGGACCTTGGTAGATCCACCAGAAGGTATAGTACCTATTGGGTGTAAATGGATCTTCAAGAGAAAGATTGGTGTAGATGGGAATGTGGAGACATTCAAGGCTAGACTGGTGGCAAAAGGTTATAGTCGACGTGAAGGCATTGACTGTCAGGATACCTTTTCCCCGGTAGCTATGCTAAAATCCATCCGCACATTGCTTGCTGTTGCAGCCTATTTCGATTATGAAATATGGCAATTGGACGTGAAAACGGCATTCTTGAATGGATATCTTGAGGAAGATATCTATATGGAACAGCCGCTAGGTTTCACATCCAGTGATACTGATCACAAGGTTTGCAAGCTGCAAAGGTCCATATATGGACTTAAGCAAGCATCTCGGAGCTGGAACACTCGTTTCAATGATGTGATCAAAAAGTTTGGTTTCATCAAAAACGAAGAGGAACCATGTGTTTTCAAAAGGGTCAGTGGGAGCGCTGTTGTCTTCCTCGTATTGTACGTGGATGACATCCTCCTTATTGGGAATGATATTCCCATGTTGACATCAGTCAAGATGTGGTTGTCCAAGGAATTCTCCATGAAAGACCTAGGTGAAGCATCCTTTATTCTAGGAATTAAGGTCTATAGAGATAGACCGAATAGGATGCTAGGACTTTCACAGAAGATGTACATAGAGGAAGTACTAAAGAGGTTTAGTATAGAAAACTCTAAGAGGGGATTAATACCCTTCAGACATGGTATTCATCTTTCCAAGAAGATGTGCCCCAGCACACTTGAGGAAATAGAACGCATGAGCAAGATCCCTTATGCTTCTGCAATAGGGAGCCTCATGTATGCCATGATATGTACACGACCTGATATAGCCCATGCTGTGAGTGTCACAAGCAGATATCAGTCAAATCCAGGTGAAGAACACTGGACTTCTGTTAAATGTATCCTTAAGTACTTGAGAAGAACTAAGGATATGATGTTGGTCTTTGATAATGGAGAACTCCAAGTTCAAGGATACACAGACTCGGACTTCATGTCCGATATAGATGATCGAAAGTCGACATCTGGAAGTCTGTTTGTGTGCAATGGTGGAGCTGTCAGTTGGAAGAGTTCCAAGCAAACTGTGATAGCAGATTCCACCATGGAAGCAGAATATATAGCTGCATCAGAGGCTGCAAAGGAAGCATTCTGGTACAAGAAGTTTGCTGCAGAAATTGGAGTAATGCCATCAGATGCCATTCCTCTTTACTGCGACAACAATGGCGCCATAGCCCTTGCTAAGGAGCCGAGGTCTCACCAGAAGTCCAAGCACATTGAGCGGCGATATCATCTCATCCGCGATTACCTTGAGAAAGGTTACGTTGAGGTCAAGAGAGTCAACTCCGCAGATAATGTGGCAGACCCACTTACAAAGCCGTTGGGTCAGCAGAAGATCGAAGCCCACCTTGAGAAGATGGGACTTAGACTTATAGCCAATTGGCTTTAGGACAAGTGGGAGATTGTTAGATATATGTGCCCTAGAAGCCAGAATTGGCTGACACTTGTAATACACTTCTAGGGGCAAAATTGTAATTTTGACTATAATTAATGAAATGGGTTATTTTCTATCACACCTGTGTATTTAGTGTCTGTGATACATCCTTTGAGTTAATGGTAATGATAATTCATATTTTCAAGAGTTGAAAATTTAAGACATGAATAATCATTATTAACTCATAAACAGCTCCCGACCATAGGATCATCACGAGGATGGTGATTGATCCGAAAGGTTGGTGTACGATCGCTTCTCTTTAATAGATGAGTCTTGAGTCTACGGTGTGGAGACACCGGAGCGAGAGTACAGGTACTCGTTAGAGAACGAGGGCACTGAGCGTGACCACCTCGAGTAGTCATTAGGGAGTCTACCTTCTCGTCAATGACTGACTCGATGCTGCAGTAGTGTGTCTGGTTCTTTGACCTGAGATGCATCGACAGTTCACCTTGAGGGTGTTATAGTTTGACTACACCATTACTCGGTCTCCTAGCCATATGGAACCCTGAGGTGTATGTTGGCTATAGCATGTTCATTGTAGGAACTGGATTGCATCAAGATGGGATCTATCTACCTCGGTGGTAGAGGAGTAGCCCTATGATGATCATGAGAATCAAGTCCAGAAATCCATGGCCATGGTAGAGTGAAATAATAGAAAGAGCTTCTATTTAGATTTTCACATTGGACTCGAATCGAATGATTACATCATATGACAGAGACTAGGGTTTGACGAGTTCACCTTAACCCTAATCTGATCGGGGCTCAAGATAGAAGAACTGAATCACACAGGTAGCTGCACTAAGAGGTTCGCATTCAGCTCTGATGGGTTGCCACCATATACTGCTAGGTGTCACTGGTGGATTTTGGGAGCAATTAGAATGATTTAGATGATCGATCATTCTAGCTGTTCGAATCAGAAGAGTTCTGATCCATCGAAAGGAGTTTCGATGATGTGTATGATAGAGATCATGACATATCCCATTACCATACAGAACTGAACCTAACTGGGTCACACAAACAAGGGTTTGAATCTAGTGATCATCAATTGAACTGATCTAGTTCAATTGATCTGAATGAGATTCAATTAGGTTCAAGGAAATCGTGCTAGCACTCGATTGAACCTAACGTTCTTCTTTTACTATCACAAATAAGTTGTCCTGACTGAGCCAAAGAAGTTTGTGCTCAATCAGAGGCCTTCATATGGTCTGACTGGAGGTTGTCCAAGTCAGAATAGGTTGTCTTATTTGTAAGACATTACCTGCCATTTTTGGTCACCTGCCATTTCTTGTTCTTTGACTTTGGTCAAAAGTCTACCTTTGACTGGTCAAACATTGACCATTGACCCTTTGACTTTTGACCACATGTCATGCACCTATTGGAGCTCTGGTGGGGGCCTGTCCCCCTGCCAGAACCGGGCAAGGAGAAGGGCGCACGCCAAGGGTGGCGTGAGCCCAAGTAGGAGGCGCCTAGGAGTCCTTGTTGGACAAGGACTCCACCTCCCTTTTGGATTCCAATCAGAGTTCTACTAAGAATCCAATTTGACTGGTCTTAGGCGCCCTCTAAGGAGGAATCCAGGGGTCTCTATTCCAACTAATCAGATTTAGATCTGATTTCACAAAGGATTGTGATTGGTTGAGAGGAAGAGGAGTTGGATCATAAGAGGTCTATAAATAAGACCCTGCGCCCAACCCTAACTAAGAGTGAATGCTATTAGACACGCCCCAAGGCTGCCTCTCCCCTCTTTCTCCACGCCATAGTCTCTTCTCCCCTTTCTCTCCACGTCCAAAAGGTGTTTTGGACTTTGGTTGGTGCAATTCAGATCAAGGAAAGGCGATCAAAAGCAAGAAGGCTGCGCTGCTGCAAAAGGATGACTGCAGATCTTCAAATGAGTTTTGAAGATCCTCCAGATCAGATCCAGATCTAATTTTTGGAGGTATGATAGATAAGAAGAGGATCTCCAGATCCAACCCAAGTGGATACCGGTAGAGGCCAGGCACTTGCGTGGCTAAGATCCAGAACCTTCCGCTGCAATCAGGATCATCTACAGGGTAATAGGATTACCCAAATCAGGTAAATTAAATTTGATTTAATTTATC
Source organism: Cocos nucifera (assembly GCA_006176705.1). NCBI lineage: Eukaryota > Viridiplantae > Streptophyta > Magnoliopsida > Arecales > Arecaceae > Cocos > Cocos nucifera. The sequence continues at coordinate 5,672 of QRFJ01007107.1, forward strand.
TTATTTTATTTTATTTATTAAAATAATAATAATCAGATCTGAAACTTATCAAGATCTGATTGAGATCAAGAAAAAATTTTTGAAATATATCTCTTGATCTGATCAGATCTGGACGAACCTGGACCGAGAAATCAGGATTTCCCTTCAGTTTCGATGATGTCCATGATAGAGATCATGACATATCCCATTACCATACATAATTGAACCTAACTGGGTCACACAAACAAGGATTTGAATCTGGTGATCATCAATTGAACTGATGTAGTTCAATTGATCTGAATGAGATTCAATTAGGTTCAAGGAAATCGTGCTAGCACTCGATTGAACCTAACGTTCTTCTTTTGCTATCATAAATAAGTTGTCCTATCTGAGCCAAAGGAGTTTGTGCTCAAATAGAGTCCTTCATATAGTCTGACTGGAGGTTGTCCAAGTCAAAAAAGGTTGTCTTATTTGTAAGATACTACCTGTCATTTTTGGTCACCTGCCATTTCTTGTTCTTTGACTTTGGTCAAAAGTCTACCTTTGACTGGTCAAATGTTGACCATTGACACTTTGACTTTTGACCATATGTCATGCACCTATTGAAGAGCTGGTGGGGGCCTGTCCCCCTGCCAGAACCTAGCAAGAAGAAGGGCGCACGCCACCCTAGGTGTGTGCCCAAGTTGGAGGCGCCTAGGAGTCCTTGTTGGACAAGGACTCCATCTCCTTTTTGGATTCTAATTAGAGTTCTTTTAAGAACCAACTTTGACTGATCTTAGGCACCCTCTAAGTAGGAATCCAGGGGTCTCTATTCCCACCAATCATATTTAGATCTGATTTCACAAAGGATTGTGATTGGTTGGGAGGAAGAGGAGTTGGATCACACTTAGTCTATAAAAAGGACCCTGCACTCAACTCAGTAAAGTGAGATTCGATTGAGAATTGAAAACCTCACGCCCCAAGGCTGCCTCTCCCCTCCTCCTCCATGACAAAGCTTCTTCTTCTTCTCCTCTCCATATCCAAAAGAGTTTTGGACCCTGGTTGGTGCGATCCAGATCAAAAAAAGGCGATCAAAAGTAAGAAGGCTGCACTGCTGCAAAAGGATGACTGCTGATCTTCAAAAGGAGTTTTGAAGATCCTCTAGATTAGATCTAGATCTGATTTTTGGAGTTGTGATAGAGAAGAAGAGGATCTCTAGATCCAGTCTGAGTGGATACCGATAGAGGCCAGGCGCTTGCGTGGCTAGATCCAGAACCTTCCGTGCAAATAGGATTATCAACAGGGTAATAGGATTACCCAAATTTAGGTAAATTAAATTTGATTTAATTTATCTTTATTTTATTTTATTTATTAAAATAATAAGAATCAGATCTGAAACACATCAAGATCTGATTGGGATCAAGAGTAAAATTTTTGAAATATATCTCTTGATCTGATCAGATCTGAACGAACTTGGTCCGAGAAATCAGGATTTTTCTTCACTTACGAGGGATTGAAGGCCTCCAATTCTTAAATAGGAGGTTAACCTTGTTTGGAACAAGATGTGAATCTCATCCTGATATGGGTGAAGAATCTTACAAGGGATTGAAGGCCTCCAGTTCTTAAATAGAAGGTTAACCATGTTAGAAATAGGAGGATCTTATTCTAACATGGATGAAGGCCTCTGAATCTTAAATAGAAGGTTAACCACATCAGAAATAGAAGGAGGACCTCATCCTGATGTGGATGAAGATCCTTACGAGAGATTGAAGAGCATCGATTCTTAAATAGAAGGTTACCACGTTAGGAATCGAAGGAGGATCTCATCCTAACATGGGTGAAAGCCTCTAGTTCTTAAACAGAAGATTACCCACATCAGAAACTAAAAAGGGACCTCAACCTGACATGGGTGAAGACCCTTATGAGGGATTGAAGGCCTTTGATTCTTAAATAGAAAGTTAACCATGTTAGGGACAGGAAGAGGAACTCATTCTAACATGGATGAAGGCCTCTGATTCTTAAACAGAAGGTTAATCATATCAAAAATAGGAGAAAGATCTCATACAGACGTGAGTGAAGATCTTTATGAGAGATTGAAGGCCTCTAGTTCTTAAACAGGAGGTTAACCATGTTAGAAATAGGAGGAGGAGGATCTTGTCCTAATGTAGGTGAAGATCTTTACAAAGAACATGAAAGCCCTTAATTTCTAAACTAAGAGAAAGACTAAATTCTAAATAGGCTTGGAAGACCCATGTTCATAAACAAGGAGGACATGCCAATGAGGCATTGGGTCGGAGTCATCTTTCCAAAACAATACCAACATTCGATATGGCAAAAAAATAAGGAGTTCTACAAGTATTAAGTCAAAACAAGATAGAAAAATGATCAAAAGAAGTACTATTTCATTGAAATAAAGTTTATTACAAACAAAGATCTTCAAGATTGATTACAAAAAAGAAGAAGAAGAACTACAATAACAAACTAAGGTCCTATTCGGACTTCAGAATATCGACCCCAGCCATTATAAAAGAGAGCTTCAAATCGTTCACCTTTTCTTTGAGCTCCTTCCACACCTCTAAGCTCTCACCAAATAGCTTCCAAACTCTCCTAGCATCCTCCTTGACCTCCCTAAATCTTTTTCATAAGACAATAGACCCAGCCTTAGCATCTTTCACGATGTTTCCCTTGTAGGCTATTTGAATTTTGAGTTGAATGAGCTCGGCCTTGCTCTTTTTTTATAACTCTAAAAGATTTCTGGGGTACTTCTCAAAGAAGCAACTTTGCTTGAGTCTGCATTCGGGCTAGCCTGAGTTTTATCTGCTAGTTGCTTCCAAAGCTGAGTCACTTCTTCATTAGCTGTCTTGAGCTTCTTTTTGAATTCATCAATTTGCCCACACCAGCTAATTTGGTAGGTATCATATGCTACCTCGACATCATGCAGCTATTTTTGGTGGTCGGAAAACTTCTTCAACTAGTTCCAAGCATATTTTTCTTAGCTTTAGGCCTGGTCGAGCCTTTCTCTAACTGATTGTGTTGGGAATTATGTCCCAAAGCCAATGGTCAGCCTGTTGACGATTGAGATATTGTAATTAATTTATTAATTAATAAAAAATATTTTGGCATCTTTTTTCATCATAAATTTATATCTTCTAATGAACTCCATTGTTGTGATAAAGTTCTTAGGACTATTTAGTTTTGATAAAGAGAGGATTTATCGATTAGTCCTTAAATTTATTCACGACCAAATGATAGGCTGTTAATTAGGACGATAGCATTTATCGAGCATAGGTCACTATATGCCATATAGGTTGGTTGTCCTCTTAACCAAGGAGTGTGAAGACACTGGTATGGCATACAGGTGAGATGTATGGATACATCATCATGGAACGTGACCAACTCTAGAGCATTCTGCTATCGAGAATGTCTCTGATGGGATATAGATATAAGTATCTCTTAGACTTGAGATCACCTCAGTGACTTGCAAGCAACTCACTGTGCTTTAGTACCGAACTAACTAAATTTTTAATTTAGCAATGGAAGGCTTCTGGGCACAGTCAAGTACTTACGAAGTTGGAGTGTGATCAAGATAGAATTGACCACTCCAAGAGTTGGAGAAGAATGTATCACTGTATTTCAATATAGCAAAACCTTATCCAGGATAATCCATCAGATAGATTTGATATTTTAAAATACAATATGGACAACCTAATCAAAGTTGATAATTGAACTCTGAGGTGTCCTACGAGCATTATGATCAAGTGGATGAATTATATGAAAACTATATTCGCATGGGTTCTAAGGATGGTGTTCTACACCTTTCGACCTATCCGACCATCGGGTATCATTGCTAGATGGTCACTTTGATTGATACAGAAATTTATTTCTATGCTACCAACATAGGTTCAGACCTATGAGGTCATACACATTAGAGTTCATATTTCGATCAGATGGTTGATCAGCGATCTAGAATTATTTTAGGATTAAACAATCAATACGATTGGTGTTTAACCTAGTGCAAGTATTGTAGGAGGATCGATTAATAATTTGATTGCTAATTAGCTTAATTTGATTTAGCCAGAAGGTTGAAATTAAGTTTAATTAAATATGATTTAATTAGATTTGGTTTGGATTTGATTGGATCAAGTTTAATTGACTTATTGGATAAGCCAAGTGCAAGGAAGAACTAGTCCTAGTCTAACTAGGACTCGGATCAACCAAATTTTCTAATTTGATTAAAAAATTAAATTAGAATTTAATTTAATTTAATTTAATTAATTTTTTAAATATATTAGGGTTTTATTTAATTGAATTGGTTTACTCTTATTTTTATTTGGTTAAAAGATCTTGTTTGACCAAGTCAAAATAGGAGTCCTAGTGTGACTAGGACTCCCTATTCCTTGTGCCACCTAATCCTCACACCCCACCCTTTTTTCTTTGTATTTTTATGTGAATAATCTCCATGCCCAAGGTTTCTCATGCCTTCCTTCTCTCTTCCTTTATCTCATATTGAAGTTTGTCAGAAGACCAAGTCAAAAGAGGAATTAGTTTTGCTTAAGGATTCTATGAGATAGAATCCTTGTCAACCAAAATTCTTCCCATAAGTGTGTCAACCCATCCTTCCTTATTTTTTTTGATTTTCATGGTAAAAGAGGATATTTTTTTTTGCACCACCCTTGCTGGTCCACAACAGAAGAAAAGGTGTGGGCGCACAAGAATGGTGCCCCAACAACTTCCCTTATTTGGTCCTTCCTAGTCTAGGTTTTTAACCTAACTTGGACTCTATATATCTCTTGGTTTAAATAGAATTTTTGACTAAAATTATTGTAGATTGTAGACATTTTAGAGGCTGCTTTATTGTAGAAAAATCAAGAAAAAATTCATCTGGGTCATGGAGATATTGAAAACATAAATTAGGATGTCTAGAAAAGGAACAGAGAAGAAGAAGAGGGTCTTCTTCTAGGGTTTTTGTTTCAGATCTCTTCCTCCCTTTTTGTGAGCTTTTGAGAGATGTATTAGCATCATAAATCTTTCTCTTTTCTTTTGATATTTTGGAGTATCCAAGTTTCAAAAAAGAAAGCATTGGATCAACCATCGAAGAGAGATCAGCAAAGTGCTAGCATATTATGCTGATTTCTTACATCAGGATCTCTGATCGTGCTTGTGGACTCGTGTGGATGACTCCTAGAAGCTGGACATGTGTGTGTCTTGTGACTTCATTCTCAAGCCTAAATCAGCAAGTTAGAATATCTAACTTGCTCAGGTAATAGATCTGATCTATTAGCTTCATACCTATATTTGATACAGTGTAGATCTAGGTTGATTTGATCATCTTTTTCTTTCTTATTTGATTTTAATTTTTGATTTAATATCATGCCTTGATCATATAATAGATATAAAATCTAGGTATTTATATATTTATTTAAATAAATATTTTATTTATTTAAATCTTTCGCTACATGATCTTGAAAAAGTTTCAAGATCTACCCATGAAACCCTAGATCTGGTTCCTTCAATTGGTATCAGAGCCCAGATTCTTGTTACATAATTTTTATATATATTTATATTATTTCTTAGATTAAATCTAATTTATAATCTAATTATTAAGTCTAAAATTTTTAAAAAAATTTAGATCTCACAAACTGCCATAAGAGCTTGTCCTGCTATAAGGTTTATCCCTTACAGTAAAAAGATTATCCTAGTTCATGATGATTTGACTCTAATCATAAATTTATTCAATTTGATCTAATTTTATTTATAATTTAATAGATTTAAAATAGTTTTAGATCTAAAAATAAAATATTTTAGAATGCATGAATCACCATAAGGTTGTCCTGCTGTAAGGTTTACCCCTTACAGTGAATAGGTTGTCCTAGCACATGCTGATCTAAAATATTGATCATAAAATTTTAGATTAGGTCTAAGAAATTTTATGATCTGATTAAAAATATTTTAATCTAATTTCAATCATCATAAATGGGTTAGATTTGATCTAGGGAGATTTATGATTGATTGTTATTGAAACTGTTTCAATTACATGAACCTGTTTAGATTAGATCTAAAGTAGTTTTATATTTATTTTACTTGCATATTGATTATGAATCAAACATGCAACTTGATTGATAAAACTATATTATAAAAATATTTTATAAATATAAAAATTATTTTTGAAAAGTCGAACCCCAACCCTCAGTCCAAAACTTAATTAAAAATTAAGAAGTTGATTGATTAGGATCTAGGATTATGAATTGAAGATCCTAAGACATAAATCATAACACATTGGGTTAAATGGGTTAGTAGGGATTGGGTCCATTAATTGGGTTAGACCTAGGGTTAGATTAAAGAATGGACTTAATTAGAGAATTGACTAAATCTAATCAATTATTATCTTAGATTCGATCAAAGATTCTCTAGATCAATTACAATAGTTGTAGTTGATCAAGTCCATGTCTTTAACAAGACCCAAGATGGACTTGATTCTTGGCTATGTGGTCTAGCATGAATTGTTAAGTTGATCTAATTGAAACTAATTAAACTAGTTGGTATCTAAGGTAAATCAAATCGATAGTTTTTAATTGGTAGCCCACTTACCTGGCCATTTTTTATGGTGTCTAAGACAAGCTTTGGCAGACCCTCCCATCGATCGAACTTACCTGACCTTTTGGAGAGATTATGTTTTGATTGAATCACTTGACTATTCGAGCTGACCCATGTCAGCTAGGTAAATCAGTGTGACTAATTTAGATGCTTCTAGACTAGCCTGTTCTCCCTTAAGCTGACTTGGTGAAGCCTGTGGGATGATCATGACAAGCTGGTTAATCTGACCTACTCACTTCTATAAATAAATTCTCTAAAATTATTAGGTCCCTAAAATAAAATAGTTATATGATAACTGGATCATAGCCTCCCATTAAAGTGGATGATAATGGGTCCATCAGTTGGATAATCATTGGAGGCCTAAAGGCCTGGTGCTTATCGATTGATAGAATTATCATTTATTATATGATCTCTTTGATACATCTTTCTAAATGGTGGTTAGGTGGGCCAACCAAGGTTGGGTCTAATCATTCATTGGTTAGATGGGCTAAGTATGGTCATGTTAATGGTTGGACCTAACTGGACCCTTTTCTGAGAAGGCCAAAGCCAACTAATCAGGGGCTGGGATAAAATTTAATTACTAGAAATTATTTGAAGAAATGATTGGTTATGAACCTACCCTTAGATGTACATGGGTTGGCCAACCAAAGTTGGGCTCATGTGCAATCTATGTGGATTCTCGTACCCACTAAGGAATTAGGGTAATTCCTCGAATTGGAGGTAGAGGCTACCAATTCGAATAAAATAGTGGAAGAAATCTTTTGATTAAAGTCCAAATCTTTCGGTTTAATGAATCGATTACTAATTAGGTTTTGGTTTTCCTTTGTGTAGATATGGCCACTTCCCTATCACTCTGATCATTGTTGGATAATGATAAGTTGGTGGGACCCAACTTCGATAGTTGGTATCGAAAGTTGAAGATTGTCCTAGAGCATGAATGGATCCTATATGTGCTGACGGATCCTACACTTAAGGAGCTAGCTGCCAATGCACGTGAAACAATCAGAGACACTTATCAGAAGTGGCTCAGTGATCAAATCATGGTGCACTGCATTATGCTAGCTGCGATGAGCAATGAGTTTAGTCATAGGTTTGAGACAGCTCAGTCAAATGAAATGCTCCAAGTGTTGGAGGATTCTTTTAGCACACCCGATGACGTTGAGAGGCACAAAACTAGTTGTGCCATCTTCAATGCCAGAATGCGAGATAGAGCCTCTGTCACTGATCATGTACTGTACATGATCGAGTTGATAGAGCGCTTGAGCAAACTCGACTTTCCCTTGCATGAATAACTTGAAAAAGATGCAATACTGAACTCGCTGCCAAAGTCCCATCTTCCTTTCCTTACTCATTACATAATGATAAAGCCTGAAGTAAACTACCATGGCTTACTAGGGTTACTTTAGAACTTTGAGAAGGATCACCAGCTCCATAAAGAGTCGATAAACTTAGTGGGAGGTTTGGCTTCTGGTTCTCGATCCTTTAGGAAAGGGAAGAAGAACAAGAAGAAGAAAATAAAGAAGGTGCAAGTTCAGGCTAGGACATCAGTGCAGGGCTAGACCAAGAAGATCAAGCCCGATAAGAGTCAAGCTGAATGCCTCTTTTGCAAGAAGCGGGAGCACTAGAAGAGAAACTGTCCTCAATACATTGCCTCCCTAGATCCGAACAGGCAGAGAAAGAAGCAAGCTATTGCTGAGCAAGGTATTTATATGATAACTCCTTGCAATTTCTCTATTTGTGATATTACTGACTGGGTATTGATACCGATAGCCCTTACCATATTTGCAATTCATTGCAAGGGTTGCAGGTCAGTAGAAGATTCGAGCCAGACGAAAGATTCTTGAACGTTGGAGATGGAAGACCAGTTCCAGTTATAGCTTTAGAAATTTTGAAACTTGTATTTGAATCTCATACCATTGTTCTTAGTGATTGTCATTTCTATCCTAGTTTCTTTTTAAATATTAATTTTGTAGGCCTTTTGGCCATGAACAATTAGGAAATTTCAATAAAGAAATGAGTTTGTAATGTCATTATGAATGGTGTTACTGCTTTCTGTGGATAATTAAATAATGGTGTATATATGTTATCACAATCTGTTAATATAATCTATTCTACTGGCAAGCACCCTAGATTAGATAGTGTATCAGATATCTACTTATGGCACTGTAGGCTAGGTCATATAAATAAGAATAGGATAAACAAGTTGACTCAAGAGGGAATCCTTGAAGTAAGTGATTGTGAATCACTTCCAACCTATGAGTCCTGTCTTCTTGGTAAAATGACTAAGTCACCATTTACTGAAAAAGATGAGAGAGCCAATTAGCTCTTAGGTCTAGTACATACTGATGTATGTGGATCAATGAGCATAGGTATCAGAGGTGGATATGTCTACTTCATCACTTTCATAGATGATCTATCCAGATATGGATATGTTTATCTGATGAAACATAAGTCAGATTCTTTTAAAATGTTCAAACGATTTTGAAGTGAAGTAGAAAAATAAACTGAAAAGAGTAATAAAACTTTTTGATCTGACCGAGGAAGAGAATACCTTTCTGGTGAGTTTCTTACATAATCTAGGAGAGAATGAAATTTTCTTCCAATGGACTCCTCCTAGAACACCACAGCATAATGGTGTGTTTGAAAGAAGGAATCGGACTCTGTTAGACATGGTCTGATCCATGATGGGATTTGTCAGCTTGCCAATATCCTTTTGGGGATATGCACTCGAATCGATTTGTTAACTATTAAATAGGGTTCCAAGTAAGTCTATAGTTAAAACCCCATATGAGATAAGGATAGGGCCTAAGCCAGCACTGTCACACCTTAGGATTTGGAGGTGCCCGACTTATGTCAAATGATTAATTATAGATAAACTTGGACCTAGGTCTGACAAGTGTACATTCATAGGATACCCAAAAGAGACCAAAGAATACTATATCTACCATGCTGATGAACAAAAGGTGTTCGTCAGCCTTAGGGCAATCTTTTTGGAAAAAGAGTTTCTTGGTGAAGGAACTGTTGCCTCTAAGATTGAACTTGATAAAGTTTAATAGATAGAAAGTCCGATACAGAATATTGAACCTAAGTCGAATTTGATCATATCAGATCCGAAGTCTAATGAACCCGCACTATTAAGGCGATCCGATAGAGTACCACACCATTCGGATACTATGGATTCTTAGTCCAGGATGGTGATTCCGTCGAACTCAATGAGAATGATGAGGACCCGATCACTTATATGGATGCGATGTAGAGATCCGAGTCTGAAAAATGGCTAGAAGTCACGAGATCCAAAATGGATTCCATGAAGGTCAATGATGTATGGACATTAGTTGACCCACCTGAAGGGGTTAAACCTATTGGGTGTAGTTGGATATTCAAAAGGAAAAGAGGCATAGATGGAAAGGTGGAGACCTATAAAGCCCATCTGATTGCTAATGGATATCGTCAATGTTATGGTATTGACTATGATGAGATATTCTCCCTAGTGGCAATGCTCAAATCTATTCGGATAATGCTTGCAATAGCTACCCACCTGGACTATGAGATCTGGCAGATGGATATGAAGATGGCTTTCCTAAATGGAGAGCTAACCGAAGAGGTGTATATGATACAACTTGAGAGTTCACATCCACAGATGAGTCTAAGGTGTGCAGACTTTAGAGATTCATTTATGAATTAAAGCAAGCATCTCAAAGTTGGAACATGCATTTTGATAAAGTGATCAAAATGTATGACTTTATTAAGAACGGAGAAGAACCCTGCATTTACAAATGGGCAAATGGTCCAGTAGTGGTATTCTTTATTTTGTACATGGATGACATTCTCTTAATCAGAAATGACATCCCCATACTATAAGAAAGAAAAGTCTGGTTGTCATCATAGTTCTCCATGAAGGACTTAGGTAAAGCATCCTACATCCTAGGGATGAAGATCTATAGGGATAGATCTAAAAGGATGCTTGGTATATCCCAGTCTACGTACATAGAAACTGTGCTGAAGAGGTTCAGTATGGAGAATTTCAAAAAGGACTATCTTCCAATAGGCCAAGAAATTTCTCTCTCTAAGAAGAATTGTCCGACAACTCCTGAAGAGAGAGAGCGTATGAGTAGAATTCCATATGCTTCGGTAGTGGGATCTACTATATATGCAATGACATGTACGAGACTAGATGTGGTATACTCACAGGAGTAGTGAATAGATACCAGTTTGACCCTAAGAAAAATCACTGAAAGGTGGTTAAAATCATTCTTAAGTATTTAAGAAATACTAAGAACCAATGGTTAATTTATGGTGAGTCAGATCTGAAGCTTGTGGAGTTTACAGACTCCAACTTTCAAGCTGACCATGATGATAGTAAAAGTGTATCGGGATATATCTTTACTCTAAATGGTGGAGCCATCTATTGAAAAAGTTTTAAGCAGCATACAGTGGCTAACTCTATTTGCGAAGTAGAGTATATGGCAGCATCAAATGCAGTAAACAAAGCTGTGTAGCTGAGAAAGTTCATCACCGAGCTTAGAGTAGTGCCCTCCATTGATCGTCTAGTCCTACTCTACTGTAATAGCACTGGCGCCATAGCTCAAGCAAAGGAACCGAAGGCATACCAATGAACAAAGCATATTCTGCGTCGCTTCCATTTGATCTGTGAGATCGTGGATCGTGGTGATGTCGACCTTTAGAAGATCGGTGAAAAGGAGAACCTAGCCGACCCCTTCACTAAAGCCCTAGCAATCAAGGAGTTCAACAATCATAAGTCGAAGATGGATATTAGATACTGTGCCGAGTGGCTTTAGGATAAGTGGGAGTTATTGAGAATTATGTCCCAAAGCCAATCATCAGTCTGTTGATGGTTGAGATATTATAGTTAATTTATTAATTAATAAAAAATATTTTGGCATCTTTTTTCATCATAAATTTACATCTTCTAATGAACTCCATTGTTGTGATGAAGTTCTTAGGATTATTTAGTTTCGATAAAGAGAGGATTTATCGATTAGTTCTTAAATTTGTTCACAACCAAATGATAGGCTATTAATTAGGATGACAACGTCTATCGAGCATAGGTCGCTATATGCCATATAGGTTAGTTATCCTCTAACCAAGAAGTGTGGAGACACTGGTATGACATATAGGTGAGATATATAGGTACATCGTTATTGAATATGACCAACTCTAGAGCATTCTACTATCGAGAATGTCTTTGATGGGATATAGGTATAAGTATCCCTTAGACCTAAGATCACCTTAATGACTTGCAAGCAACTCACTATACTTTGGTATCAAACTAACTGAATTTCTAATTCAGCAATGAAAGGCTTTTGGACACAGTCAAATACTTATGAAGTCAGAGTGTGATCGAGATGGAATTGACCACTCCAAGAGTTGGAGAAAAATGTATCACTGTATTTCAATATAGCAAAACCTTAGCTAGGATAATCCATCAGATGGATTTGATATTTTGAAATATAATGTGGACAACCTAATCAGAGTTGATAGTTGAACTCTGAGTTGTCCTACGAGCATTATGGTCAAGGGGATGAATTATATGGAAACTATATTCACATGGGTTCTAAGGATGGCATTCTACACCTTTCGACCTATCCGACCATCGGATATTATTACTAGATGGTTACTTCGATTGGTATAAAAATTTAATTTTGTGCTACCGGCTTAGGTTTAGACCTATGAGGTCACACACATTAAAGTTTACATTTCGATCGGATGGTTGATCAACGATTTAGAATCATTTTAGGGTTAAACAGTCAATACGATTGGTGTTTAACCTAGTGCAAGTGTTGTAGGAGGATCGTATTAGATATATGTATCCTAGAAGCTAGAATTGGCTGACACTTGTAATACATATCTAAGAGCAAAATTATAATTTTGACTATAAATAATAAAATAGATTATTTTCTATCATAATGTATATTTGAAAGTGTCTGTGATACATTCCTTGAGTTAATAGTAATGATGGTTCATATTTTCAAGAGATGAAAATTTAAGACGTGAATTTTCATTATTAACTCATAAATTGCTCTCGATCGTAGGACCATCATGAGGATGGTGATTGATCTAGAAGGTTGGTGTATGATTGCTTCTTTAGGATAGATGAGTCTTGAGTCTACGGTGTAGAGATATCGGAGTGAGAGTATAGGTACTCATTAGAAAATAAGGGCACTAAGCGTGACCACCTCGAGCAATCATGAGGAAGTCTACCTTCTCATCAATGATTGCCTCAAAGCTGCAGTGGTGTATCTAATTTTTTGATCTAAGGTGCATTGGTAGTTCCCCTTGATGGTGTTATAGTTTGACTACACCATAACTCGGTCTCCTAGCCATTCAAAACCCTGAGGTGTATGTTGGCTATAGCATGTTCGTTGTAGGAATTGGATTGCACCAATAGGGGATCTATCTACCTCGGTAGATGAGGAGCAGCCCTATGATAATCATGAGAATCAAGTCCATAAGCTCATGGCCATGGTAGAGTGAAATAATAGAAAGAGTTTCTATTAGGTTTTTCACATTAGACTTGAATCGAATGATTAATTCATATGACGGAAATTAGGGTTTGACGACATCACCTTAACCCTAATTCGATCTGGGCTCAGGATAGAGGAACTTAATCACACAGGTAACTGCACCAAGAGATTTGTTTTCAATTTTCATGGGTTGCCACCATATGCTGCTAGTTGTCTTTGATGGATTTTGAGAGCAATTAGAATGATTTGGATGATCGATCATACTGGTTGTCTGAATCAGAAAAGTTTTGATCCGTTGGAAGGTGTTTCGATGATATCGATGATAGAGATCATGATGTATCCCATTATCATTCAGAACTGAACCTAACTGAATCACACAAATAAGGGTTTGGATTTGGATATCATCAATTGGACTAACCCAGTTCAATTGATTTGAATAAGATTCAATTAGGTTCAAGAAAATCGTGCTAGCACATGATTGAGCCTAATGTTCTCCTTCAACAATCATTAAAGCTTGTCTCGATTGAGCCAAATATGTTTAAGCTCACTCAAGAATCTTTACTTGATCTGACTGAATCTTGTCCAGGTCAGAAAAAGATTGTCTTAATTTATGAGATAAATTTGAGATAACACCTACCATTTTTCGTCACCTGCTAAATCTTGTCTTTTGATTTTGGTCAAATATTGACCTTTGACACTTAGACATCTACCCATGTGTCATGCACTCATAGGAGAGAACATGGTGCTTTGTCCACCTACTAAAAAGTAGAAAGGAAGGGGGTGCATGCCTAGGGAGGCATGAGCCCCATGAGGATCATGCCTGGAGTCCCATATAGATGGGACTCCAAGTTGCTTCATGGTTTCAACTTGGGTGGCGCCAAAGAGTCCTCTTTGATCAGTCTTGGTGCCACCTAAGGAGGTTTATGAGGGACTCTAATTTGATTGGATCAAATGATTTCATCCCATCAATCAAATTTAGATCTGATCGCACAAAGAACCATGATTGGCCGGGATGATGTGGTACTGCATGGCACAGCAGGGTCTATATAAACCCTATCTGTACCCAAAATTGAGAGCTTCTATCCTTTGCCCATGCCACAAGACTTCTCTCCCTCCCTCTCCATGCCACCTTTAGGTCCTCTTTATCCTATCCACATTCAAGAGTTTTTGGGCGCAAGTTTGGTGCGATTCGAGCAAGAGAAAGGTGACATAAAAGGAAGAAGTTAGCACTACTACAAGAGACAATGACTGATCTTCAAAAGCCATTTTGAAGACCATCAACATCAGATCTAGATCTAATTTTTGGACCATAGATTTAGAAGAAGAAGATCTCTAGATCTTGCATGAGTGGATACCGATAGAGGCCAGGCGCTTGCGTGGCTACATCCAGAACCTCAAGCAAACATCATGATCATTACAGGGTAATAGGATTACCCATAACAAAGGTATGATTAAATTAGATTTTATTTTATTTTATTTTTATTAGATCAATAAGATCAAATTTGAAGAGTTTTAGATCTAAGTTAGATCTAATAGAAAATTTTTTTGAAATATCTCTCTTGATCCAATCATATCTGAACGAACCTGACCTAAAAAATAGGATTTTTTCTTCAATTGGTATCGAAGTCAGGTTTCCAAAATTTATTAGATCTAATTTTATTTTAATTTTGATCTAATAATTAGATGATTTTAGATATCACATGAGATGTGATTAGATCTAAAATTAAAAATTAAAATTAAATAATTTAGATCTAAGATGTATGAGATGCATGACTAGACTAAGAATAGAATTATTCTATGTGTAGTCTAACATCATCATAATTTTAATTTAATTAATTATAATTTTTAAATTTATTTAATTATTATTTTTTTATATTATAAATATTATAATTAGATCTAGAAAATAAAAAATAAATTTATTTAATTTGTTCATATGAGATATGATTGATGCATGTTTAGACTAGTTGTAGAATAGATCTACAAAGTTATCTTGAATAAATTTAATTTGATATGATTAAATTTAAATTTTATTTTTTAGATATTTATGAGATAATTTAGATCTAAAAATATGCAAGATATGATACATGAGATGTATGCAAAATATATTTTTAAGTTAGATCAATTTTTATATGTGATATATGATATAGATCTAACTAGTTTTGTAGATTCATCATATTTTTGATTAAGGTATTTTTCTTGATCGTCCGATCATAAGAACAAAGAAGGATTTAAAGGCCCTCTCCTCTCATTCGATGGGATGTTCTTATGATGTGTAGGGATGCTACGTGTTCGTCCTTAATCAAAAATTAAAAACTTATTTTCTACAAAACCCTAGATCCTGAAACCCTAGGATTTTATTTACATATATTATTTATGAACCCTAAATTAAATTAAAAATTAAGATTATAAAATATATTAGATCTAAAATTGAGAATTTTTAGATCTAAGATATATTCATAAAATTGGGTTCGGGCTTGGGTAGCTCAATTAAGTCTAGCAATTGATCAAATCGAATCAAGAGTTGGTTAGATGGGATCAAGAGTGCTTAAATTGACCAGCCTAATAGGATTAAGTCTGGGTCAAGATCAAGTCACATGAGTGATCGATTAAGTTAAGACCTAATTTGGTTCGGTGGTTAGAGTCCAGATTGTAGGCTAATCCGATTGGTTTTGGCTCAACAATTTGGTGTCTAAGGTAAGTTTGGCAGATATGATCGATTGGTTTTTAATTGGAAGCTACTCGACTTGAATGCATTCTTATTGAGTTAGTGGCATATCCCTTCCACCAATCTCACCTATCTGGCCATATTTGTCGGCTCAGTCCTGATCTAAGGTGGCTAATAATCCAAGTTAATCCATACCACTAGGTTAGTCATAATGGTCATGGCTATGTCAAGTCAAGTTTAAAGAGATCTAAATCAAATCTTCCTAAGAAAAGATTAAGTCTAAGGTCTTCCACCATTATAGATGTGCGGGCCTTTCCCGGGGTTGATTGTTCTCGACTGGTCATAGTGGTTCAGTTGCATCGAAAAGATGCAACCATGTCTATTAGGCATTGGATGCTATGGGCTGGAGGATGGATTGGGCTCAATATTTTGGATATGGTGAGAGACCCAATTAAAAATCCAATCTATGCGAATGGTGGGTTTGACTTAACTGAGTAGTGGATCAATATTTCGGGCATGATGAGATTCATAAATTAGAGATCAAGTCTGGGTGCACCATGATTAGAGAATCATTAGACAAAAGTTGTTCACTTATTGGCTAACCCATCATCAATAATTGTTAGGTGAGATGATGAGTCAGTTGGTGGAACTGCACCACCTACCAGAAATCAGTAATCATGAAGATTTTTGCATCTCTACAGAGGGAGTGTAGGGATCCGAGAAAATAGTGGGAGCTTATTTGTTTAAAAATCAAACCCCTAAATAAATTGGTCAAGTCTTAATTATAAAATTTAACTAGAAACTTTAACTCTCTACAGAAAAAAAGAAAATATCTGCAACCAACCCACTAGCTCGTATCCTGGACACCCATAGACTGACCGAACCTAATTATAAGGATTGGCTTTGAAACTTCAAAATTATTTTAGATTTTGAGATGTATTGGATCAGGATCCCCCCACCTTACCAGTCCGTCCGTCCATTGAATAGAGAGCATCTCTTAATAAATGGATGGATGAAGATAACAAGGTCAGATACTACATGTTGGGCTCGATGTCTGATGAGCTTCGGTGCCAACATGAAGATATCAAGACTGCCCGCCAAATGTTGGGTCACCTGCAAGAGTTGTTTGGTGAACAGAGTCATGCAGTCAAATATCATATCACTAAACAACTTTTTAAGGCTAAAACGCATGATGGGCAATCAGTCCAAGATCATTATCTGATAATGATCAAGAACTTGGAAGAGCTTGAGAAGCTTGGAGTGAAGTTAGACCAGGATCTATAGAATGATATAATTCTACAATTCTTGATTGATGCATATGGGCAGTTCATCATGAACTACCATATGCATAAACTTTAGAATACTCTGGCCGAACTTATGAATATGCTGGTTACTGCTGAGCTTTCTATGAAAGGTTCTAAAGGCTCAGTACTTACTATGAAATAGACTTCTTCTAAGAAAAAGTTTTTTGAAAAGAAGAAGAAGTCTGTGAAAAGATAGAAGGTGGAAGGTGGAAAGAAAAAAAAGACAGAGCTGAAGAAGAAGGCCGCTGACAAAAGAAAGTATTTTCATTGTAATATTAACGGCCACTGAAAGTGAAACTGCCTTACATACTTGGCCACCCTAAAGAATAAGAAGAAGATAGATCCTTCTGGAGGTATGCTCATCATTGAATCTAACCTTACGATTTCTTCTGTATCCAATTGGGTGCTTGACTCTGGTTCTAGTGCTCATTTGTGCACTTTCATGCAGAGTCTTGAGGATAGCAAGAGGCTGAGGGATGGTGAGATGATCCTATGCATCGAAAATAGAGCAAGAGTTGCTACTGTGGCCATGGGAACCTACCCTCTTCGACTATCATCTGGCTTAGATTTGGAACTTAGGGATTATTATTATGTGCCTGCCGTAAGTAGGAATTTGATTTCTATTTCATGTTTAGCACAAGAAGACTATGTAATTAGTTTTCTTAAGGATCATTATAATATTCTTTATGAAAGAAATAAAATTGCAAGTGATTTTCTTATTAATAATCTCTACCAGTTACATATTGATGTATCTATCTTTAATATCGAGCAAAATGCGAATGCCATAAAATGACCCAGGGATAGTCCAAATGATAGATATCTATGGCACCTAAGGCTAGGTCATATAGCAGAAGATAGGGTTAACAAATTGGGAAAAATCGGACTATTGAATTCATTGACTTTCGAGTCATATCCAATTTGTGAATCATGTCTTCATGGCAAAATGACTAAGCTCCTCTTTGTAGGACATGGAAAAAGGGCCACGGATCTACTAGCCTTAGTACATACTGATGTGTGCTGCCCATTTGATGTGCTAGCTAGAGGCAATTTTGATTACTTCATAATCTTGATTACTTCATAATCTTTATCAATGATTTATCTCAGTATGGGTACGTGTATCTTATGAGACACAAGTCTAAAGCTTTTGAAAAGTTCAAGAAATTCAGACATAAAATCAAAAAGTAAACTAAAAAATCCATTAAGGTTCTTCGATCAGATCGAGGAGGTGAATACCTTAGACGAAAATTTTTGGACTATCTTAAGCAAAATGGCATAGTCTCTTAATGGACTCCACTTAGAACACCTCAACTCAACAGAATTTCAAAATGGAGAAATCGGACCCTATTAGATATGGTCTGATCCATGATGAGCTTCACAGACCTTCCTAATTATTTTTGGAGACATAGTCTGTTAACTACTATATATTTACTGAATAGGGTTTTCTCTAAAGCCGTTCCTACCACACCGTATGAGATATGGCATGGTAAGAAACCAAGTCTGAGTCATCTCAAAATTTGAGGTTGTCTGGCTCATGTCAAAAGATAACAAGCGGACAAGTTAGACTATAGATCCTTTAGAGCTTAATTTATAGGATTCCTAAAGAATCATTAGGATATTATTTCTACATTTTAGAAGATCACAATATGATTATGAGTTGACATGCCATCTTTCTTGAAAATAGTTTATTCAAGATAGTGGCATTGGAAAGTAGATCAAGCTCGAGGAGAAAGTCTCACAAGAGCAACGAGCTAAAGACCCTATAGAACCAAATCAGGTTGAATCAATACAATCACTACCTCCTCCACCTCATAGATCAAAAAGGATTTTCCATCCCCTTGAGAGATACTTAGGTACTATTTCAGAGAAAGTAGAGAAAATATTTCTCGAAGGTAATAGGATTCATGGTGATCCCAAAATCTATGACAAGGCGATATCAGATATCGACTCTGAAAAATGGTTAGAGGCAATGAAGTCAGAAATTGACTGATGCACTCAAACCAAGTTTGTGAAGGGAAAATTCTGATTTTCCGGTCCAGATTCGTTCAGATCTGATCAGATCAAGAGATATATTTCAAAAATTTTTCTCTTGATCCCAATCAGATCTTGATATGTTTCAGATCTGATTCTTATTATTTTAATAAAATAAAATTAAAAGATAAATTAAATCAAATTTAATTTACCTGATCTGGGTAATCCTATTACCCTGTTGATGATCCTGTTTGCAGCGGAAGGTTCTGGATCTTAGCCAGGCAAGCGCCTGGCCTCTACCGATATCCACTCGGGTTGGATCTAGAGATCCTCTTCTTCTCTATCACGCCTCCAAAAATTAGATCTGGATCTGATCTGGAGAATCTTCAAAACTCTTTTGAAGATGAGCAATCGTCCTTTGCAGCAGCGCAGCCTTCTTGCTTTTGATCGCCTTTCTTTGATCTGAATCGCACCAACCAAGGTCCAAAACTCCTTTTGGACGTGGAGAGCAAGGGGAGAAGAGACTATGGCATGGAGAAGGAGGGGAGAGGCAGCCTTGGGGCATGGAGAAACTATGATCTCATCATATCTCTTTATCTCATTCAATCTGAGTTGGGCGCAGGGTCTTATTTATAGACTAGCTGTGATCCAACTCCTCTTCTTCCCAACCAATCACAACCCTTTGTGAAATCAGATCTAAATCTGATTGGTGGGAATAGAGTCCCCTGGATTCCTCCTTAGAGGGTGCCTAAGACCAGTCAAAGTTGGTTCTTAGAAGAACTCTAATTGGAATCCAAAAAGGAGATGGAGTCCTTGTCCAACAAGGACTCCTAGGCGCCTCCAACTTGGGCACACGCCAGGGTGGCGTGCGCCCTTCTCCTTGCCAGGTTCTGGCAGGGGGACAGGCCCCCACCAGCTCTCCAATAGGTGCATGACATGTGGTCAAAAGTCAAAGTGTCAATGGTCAACGTTTGACCAGTCAAAGGTAGACTTTTGACCAAAGTCAAAGAACAAGAAATGGCAGGTGACCAAAAATGGCAGGTAATGTCTTACAAAATAAGACAACCTTTTCTGACTTGGACAACCTCCAGTCAGACCATATGAAGGCCTCTGATTGAGCACAAACTCCTTTGGCTCAGTCAGGACAACTTATTTATGATAGTAAAAGAAGAACGTTAGGTTCAATCGAGTGCTAGCACGATTTTCCTTGAACCTAATTGAATCTCATTCAGATCAATTGAACTAGATCAGTTCAATTGATGATCACCAGATTCAAACCCTTGTTTGTGTGACCCAGTTAGGTTCAGTTCTGTATGGTAATGGGATATGTCATGATCTCTATCATCGACATCATCGAAACTCCTTTCGATGGATCAGAACTCTTCTGATTCGAACAGCTAGAATGATCGATCATCTAAATCATTCTAATTGCTCCCAAAATCCACCAGTGACACCTAGCAGTATATGGTGGCAACCCATCAGAGCTGAATGCGAACCTCTTGGTGCAGCTACCTGTGTGATTAAGTTCTTCTATCTTGAGCCCCGATCAGATTAGGGTTAAGGTGAACTCGTCAAACCCTAGTCTCTGTCATATGATGTAATCATTCGATTCGAGTCCAATGTGAAAATCTATATAGAAACTCTTTCTATTATTTCACTCTGCCATGGCCATGGGACTTCTGGACTTGATTCTCATGATCATCATAGGGCTGCTCCTCTACCACCGAGGTAGATAGATTCCATCTTGATGCAATCCAGTTCCTACAATGAACATGCTATAGCCAACATACACCTCAGGGTTCCATATGGCTAGGAGACCGAGTAATGGTGTAGTCAAACTATAACACCCTCAAGGTGAACTGCCGATGCACCTCAGGTCAAAGAACCAGACACACTACTGCAGCATCGAGTCAGTCATTGACGAGAAGGTAGACTTCCCTAATGACTACTCGAGGTGGTCACGCTCAGTGCCCTCGTTCTCTAACGAGTACCTGTACTCTCGCTCCGGTGTCTCCACACCGTAGACTCAAGACTCATCTACTAAAGAGAAGCGATTGTACACCAACCTTCCGGATCAATCACCATCCTCGTGATGATCCTATGGTCGGGAGCATTTTATGAGTTAATAATGATTATTCATGTCTTAAATTTTCAACTCTTGAAAATATGAATTATCATTACCATTAACTCAAAGGATGTATCACAGACACTAAATACACATATGTGATAGAAAATAACCCATTTTATTGATTATAGTCAAAATTATAATTTTGCCCCTAGAAGTGTATTACAAGTGTCAGCCAATTCTGGCTTCTAGGGCACATATATCTAACAATCTCCCACTTGTCCTAAAGCCA
>QRFJ01007108.1:0-23774 GCA_006176705.1 Cocos nucifera
CTCGCCACGGTCCACTCGTTCACTCGCTGCTTCAAGTAAACCACTCGATGCTCTCTCGCAATCGATTAGTCTCGCTTCGTCTATTGCGACGAAGCTTTTTAGATACTCCTTTCGCCTTTATGCATGCGGGATTTTCTTCTTTTATTCAATTGTTATGTAGTGCCAGATTTAGAGGCAAGGGTACAAAAGATTTGACTCACTGTAGACATTAAGAAGAGGAGACAACCAGCTCTTGGACTATAAAAATAGCGCGTGCTCGATCTAGTAATCTTGGACAATTTTTGATGAACTGTCACTAAACTAAAAAAGAAAGAAGAGAAAAAACTGGGAGTTGGCGCCTACATAACATAACAGGTTGCTTGCTTACCAAGCCGTCCTGGCAAGCTCCTCCAGTTCGATTATTATTCTTGACTTGACTTATTATTAAGAAAACTACTAACTATCAAAATGAAAGACGATCTAGAATCTACCCAAGAAGATAGAGAGTCCCACATACGAGAAAAGGTCACAAATGGAGTTGAACCAAGTAACATTGCAAAGGCATAATGATAGTAGGGTCGGGATATCCCCGCCCTCCGAACCGGACGTGAGGGTCTCCCCTCATCCGGCTCTCTGCAGGGGAATCTCCACTCACTGCTTCCCCTAATATCCTCCCTTTACCACATCATCATGGGGGTTTACAGGAGATCCCAGAGGCTCGCTCGGAAAGGCTGCTATACCAAACAATATTACTTAACTACAAAGAAATAAAAGACTTTAGTAGTCACTAGACTCACTATAGTAGTCCGTCCGGCTGCTCTTGCTTAAATCATTACTCTTCATTCTCCCGTGCTCTAGCAATTGCGCTCCCTAGACCACTACCATGTAGTTAGGTAGGGACAATCAATCCATAGTTACGGGAATAACGGAATGAATGGGGATCCCTATCAATATAAAAATGAAGATTCTTATATAAGAAATCCTTTCTTTCCATAGATGTATCCGGTCTGAGACGGTACAGTACTCTACGAGAGGAATGCAATGGGATGGATGGTAGAGGGCTGCCTGCGCCCAAAAGCGATGATTCACTTGTCCCCTTGTCTATAGGGACCTCGTGGCATACAACCGCCACGACTCCTGCGTTATAGCCGCCCCTTTCTCTCTTTCTTTTGACTGCCTCGTGGACGGACGAAAGAAGGGAAGTTACAGAACGGGGCAGTGAAGGCTCGCGAAGTAGACAGCAAGCCCCCACCCCGTAAGTCCTGTGTTGCCGTAGCGCGCCCTACTTCAATAAGGGCTGTTTCCCTCGCTGATTTTAAAGCTCGCTAGGGGATGGGATTCATTCACTTGCATTCCTGCTAGCACTACCTCCGCCGCCAAATAGAGAGCATCTCTGGATAAGTGGATGGATGAAGATAATAAAACTAGGTACTACATGTTGGGCTCGATGTTTGATGAGCTTCAGCGCCAATATGAGGATATCAAGATTGCTCACCAAATGATGGCTCACCTACAAGAGTTGTTTGGTGAGGAGAGTCGCATAGCCAGATATCAAGTCACTAGAAGACTTTTTAAGACTCAAATGCGTGATGGGCAGTTGGTTTAAGATCATTATCTGATGATGATCAATGACTTAGAAGAGCTTGAGAAGCTTGGTGTCAAGCTAGATAGGGACCAGCAAATTGGTGTAATCTTGCAGTACTTGACTGATGCATATAGACAGTTTATCATGAACTTCCATATACATACTCTACAATGTCTCTAGCTGAATTGATGAACATGTTGGTTACTGTTGAGCTTTCTTTGAAAGGTTTAAAGGGCTCAGTGCTTGCTATGGAGCAGACTTTCTCCAAAAAAAAGTCTTTTGGAAAGAAGAAAAAGTTTGCAAAGAAGCAGAAGATTGAAAGTGAAAAGAAGAAGAAGGAAGAGCCAAAGAAGAAGGCCACCGATAAAGAAAATTATTTTTATTACAACATTGACAATCATTGGAAGCAGAATTGCCCTTTATACCTGGCTAGCTTGAGAAACAAGGATGTTGGTCCTTCTGGAGGTATGCTCATTATAGAATCTAACCTTATAATTTCTTTTGCATCTAGTTGGGTGCTTGACTCTGGTTCGAGTGCTCACTTGTGCACTTCTATGCAGGATCTTGTAGGGAGCAGGAGGTTGAGGGATGGTGAGATGATCCTGCACGTCGAAAATGGAGCAAGAGTTGCTGCTGTGATCATGGAAACCTACCATCTTCGACTACCATCAGGATTAGATTTAGTACTTAGGAACTATTTTTATGTGCCTACAGCAAACAAAAATTTGATTTTTATTTCATGTTTAGTACAGGAAGGCTATATAATTAGTTTTCTTAAGGGCTATTATAATATTCTTTTTGAAAAATTAAAATTGCAAGTGGATTTCTTATAAATGATCTCTATTAGTTATATATTAATATTTTTATTTTCTATATCGAGGAAAATGTGAATGCCATAGGATCAAAGTGACCTAGGGATAGTTTAAATGATAGGTATCTTTGGCATCTTAGGCTAGGTCATATAGCTGAAGACATAGTTAACAAATTGGAGAAATTCAGGCTATTGAGTCTATTGACTTTCGAGTCACATCCGATTTATGAATCATGTCTTCATGGCAAAATGACCAAGCTCCCTTTTGTAGGACATGGGGAAAGGGCCACAGACCTACTTGCCCTAGTACACATAGATGTGTGTGGTCCATTTGATGTGCCGGTCAAAGATAATTATATCTATTTTATCGCCTTTATCGATGATTTATCTTAATACGGGTATGTGTATTTGATATGAATAAGTCTGAAGCTTTTGAAAAGTTCAAGAAATTCAAACTCAAAGTAGAAAAATAAATAGAAAAACTCATTAAGATTCTTCGATCAGATCGAGAAGGTGAATACTGTAGTAGAAAATTTTTGGACTATCTCAAAGATAATAATATAGTCTCATAATGGACTCCACCTAGAATGCCTCAACTGAATGGAATTTTAGAATGGAGAAATCGGATCCTATTAGATATGGTTCAATCCATGATGAGCTTCACAAACCTCCTTGAGTTTCTTTGGGGACATAGTCTAATGACTGTAATATATTTATTGAATAGAATTTCTTCTAAAACCATTCCTACCACATTGTATGAGATATGGCATAGTAAAAAATCAAGTCCGAGTCACCTCAGAATTTGGGATTGTTCGGCTTATGTCAAGAGACAGTAGACGGATAAGTTAGAATTTAGGTTCTTTATTGCTCGGTTCATTAGATATCCTAAAGAGTCGTTAGGATATTATTTCTATCTTTCAGAAGACTATAATATGATTGTGAGTCAACATGTTATTTTTCTTGAAAAATAATTTATTCAAGATGGTTCGAGATGGTGGCATTGGAAGATAGATTAGGCTAGAGGAGAAGGTCTCCAAATAGCAATGAGCTAAGGAACCTATGGAACCCAATCAGATTGAGCCAGTCCAAACACTACCTCCTTCACCTCAAAAATCAACTAGGATTTCCTGTCCTCCTGAAAGATACTTAGGTACTATTTCAGAGGATGTTGAGAAAATATTTCTCATAAAAAATTGGGTTCATGGTGTGATCCCAAAATCTATGATGAGGCAATATCAGATATCGACTCTAAGAAATGGGTAGAGGTAATGAATTCAGAGATTGACTCAATGCGTTCGAACCAAGTCTGAACCTTGGTAGATCCACCTGAAGGTATAGTACCTATTAGGTGTAAATAGATCTTCAAGAGAAAGATAGATGTCGATGAAAATGTAGAGACATTCAAAGCAAGACTCATAGCAAAAACGTATAGTCAGCACGAAGGCATTGACTATTAGGATACCTTTTCACCAGTAGCCATACTTAAATCCATCTTCATGTTGCTTGCTATTGCAGCCTACTTTAATTATAAAATATGGTAGATGGACGTGAAAATGATATTCTTAAATGGATATTTTGAGGAAGATATCTATATGTAATAGCCGCTTGTTTCACATCCAGTGATGGTGATCACAAGGTATGCAAGTTGCAAAGGTCCATATATGGACTTAAGCAAGCATCTCGGAGTTGGAATGTTCATTTTAATGATGTGATCAAATCATTTGATTTCATAAAAAATAAAGAGAAGCCATGTGTATTCAAAAAGATCAGGGGGAGCGCTGTTATCTTTCTTATATTGTATGTGAATGACATCCTCCTAATTGAAAATGATATTTCCATGTTGACCATGGTCAAAATATGGTTGTCTAAAGAGTTCTCTATGAAAGATCTAGAAGAAGCATCCTTTATTTTAGGTATAAAGATCTATAGAGATAGACCGAATAGGATACTAGGACTCTCACATAAGGTGTATATAGAGGAGGTGCTAAAGAGGTTTAGCATGAAAAACTCTAAAAGGGATCTAGTACTCTTTAGACATGGTATTCATCTCTCCAAGAAGATGTGCCCTAGCACACCTGAGGAGATTGAATGCATGAGTAAGATCACTTATGCTTCGGTAATAGGGAGCCTCATGTATGCCATGCTATGTACACGACCTGATATTGCCCATGCTGTGAGTATCATGAGCAGATATCGGTTGAATCTAGGCAAAGAGCATTGAATTTCTGTGAAGTGTATCCTTAAGTACTTGAGAAGAACTAAAGGTATGTTTTTAGTCTTTGGTAATGGAGAACTCCAAGTCTAGGAATATACAGACTCAAACTTTATATCTGACGTAGATGATCAAAAGTCAACATCTAGAAGTCTGATTGTATGCAATGGTCATGTTGTTAGCTAGAAGAGTTCCAAGCAGACGGTGATTATAGACTCCACCATGGAAGCTGAATACATCGCTGCACCAGAGGTAGCAAAGGTGTTCTGGTATAAAAAGTTCACTACAGAGCTCGGAGTAATGCCATCGGATGCCATTCCTCTATACTGTGATAATAATGGCACCATAGTCCTAGCTAAGAAGCCGAGGTCTCTCCAAAAATTTAAGCACATCGAGCGGCAATTCCATTTGATCCGTGATTACCTCGAGAAGGGATACATCGAGATCAAGGGAGTTGACACCGTAGATAATGCGACTGACCCACTAATGAAGCCATTGGGATAATAGAAGATCGAAGCCCACCTTGAGAAGATGGAACTTAGATTTGTAGCCAATTGACTTTATGTCAAGTAGGAGTTTGTTAGATGTGTGCTCTAGAAGCTAGATTGGTTAACACTTGTAATACACTTCTAAGGATAATTTTATAATTTTATCTATAAATTAATAGAAGAATTATTTTTTTATCATAGTATATATTTAAAGTGTCTGTGATATATCCTTTGAGTTAATAGTAATGATAATTCATATTTTCAAGAGTTGAAAAATTAAGACATGAATTTTCATAATTAACTCATAAACTGCTTCTAACCATAGGATTGTCATAAGGATGGAGATCAATCTGGAAGGTTGGTATATATCGCTTTCTTAGGATAGATGAGTTTGAGTCTTGATATTCAGTAGAGCTTAAATGAGATATATCATTGGGGTATTAATACTTATCAATAGAAAAATTAAGTAAAGAACATTAAATTTTTCAGAACTTTTTCTAAATTATTCCACTTTTATCTCTGATTTGTCTAAACTTTCATATAGGCAGGTGTATTGCTACTTCCATCCTTCATTTATTAATTTTTATTTTCATATTGCCCACTTTTTGACGCGAATATCATTGCTTACTTAGGCAACGGGACCCGGTTACTTGGTGGGAAACCAATATTTTTTTTTTTTTTTTTTAACGTTGTACCACTATTGAGTGTCTTAACCCCTTAAGCTTTCTATTTGATCCATGTAGCGAGTCTTGGGCCAATGACTCCCAAACCAGTTGGCTTTAAGGCACTAGGTATAGAATACCCCTCGGGCTTACTAGCTCGAATCAAATAGGCTACGAGTTAAGACTAGCTTTACAATGAGCTTCTTTGCCCTTCCCACCTTTTGACGCGAAACTCAATGCTTGCTTAGGCAAAGAGGCCCGGTTACTCAGTGAGAAGTACTTGGAAACTATTTTATTAAAATAAATTTTTATATGAAGAAACGTATAGTTACCCTACACAAGCCTATAAAAAGTAGACTTTTCTTTGATGCTAGTAAAAATAATTAAAAATGCTCTAAGGAAAAATTTTTTATGTTCTGGACTTAACTCTTTATTGAATTTTCTTAATACTTGATTCCTCAATATCTCACAGATTCTCTGATCTGTGTATCAATTTTCTTTTAAAAATGCTTAGTTTTATTCAATTCTTAAGCATAATCAAGTATCTAAATATTAAATACTAACTTTTTTGAGGACTTAAAATTTTAAAATTTTTATTTTTTCCTCCCCCCAACTTAATCGACATTGTCCTCAATGGAGAAGAAAAAATAAAGGATGTAATAAAGAACATGGAAGAATACACCTAACTCAGTATATATATATTTTTATTTTTTATTTTTTATTTTTTAGTCCAGCATATGCCTTTACAAATTTGAGCTCTCCCTCCAACTTATTCAAATTATCCTAAAAAGAAAATTAGATAAAAACTAAATATTGGGTTGCCTCCCAACAAGCGCTAAGTTTACCGTCTTCAGCCAGACACAATGTAGCTCACTATCCTGTGTCGAATATTGAATTGACAAATTCCAATGGTTTTGGATTGCCAATCTCAGAAAGTTGATGTTTAATCCCATTATTGATATAATCTTTATTAATTTTAGGGATATAATTTGTGATTCCATTCTCAGACCCATGTTTATTAAGAATTTCTCCTATTTGTTTTTCTAAAATGCTCATAAATGGAGTTTTAGGAGTTAAGTTTGATTCAATGGGTGCTGAAATGGTGACTAAAGGCGATTTTAATTCTGGAGGTAAATTAATGTGATCCTGCTTAAATAACTCCATTGATATTTCATTACATGCCTTTTGATTTTTATAAGAAGAACCAGCTTCTAGGGTTGAAGGGAATAGGATATTAGGTTTATAAGTCTCGGGTAAATCATCTATTCTCTTTTTCCTTATTTCTATCTCATTTAAATTGGAACTAGCATCAGTACTAATTCCTGACTTGGGTTCTTCTATGTGGTTAGTCTCAGTACTAACCAATTCCTCTAAATTTTCATTTTGGCTAGCATCAGTACTAGCCTCTCTCACCTGATCTTGGTATGGGTCCATAAGAATCCTATAGCTTTTAAGTTCAGGAATTACTTTGGCATTCTCAAATTGGAGATTCTTAGATGAAACATTAGATTGATAATTTAATCCAGATGGTTGGTGGTCATTAGGTGGGTTATTTAAAATTGGTAGGTTAGGTAGTTGATCTAGTTCTCTCCTCATGTTAGACTCAACTAATTATCCTATTTGAGCTTCTAGTCTGGCGATAGATTGCTGTTGAGTTAGAATTAATTATTGAAGTTGGTTAAATCTATCATCAGCTAGATTGGTCTGTTGAGGAGGTGGGTATGAAGGTTGATTATAATATGATGGCTGGTTAAACTGACTAGGCTGACCATTATTATAGGCATAATTTTGATAATTTTGCTCAAGTGAAATTTGGGTCTGAGCCTGAGTCTGTTGGGATGTCCAAGAAAAATTAAAGTTACTCCAATCTGAATTATATGAATTTAAAAATGGATCATTAATCAATTTGGAGTATCCTTGAGTAGCTTGAACTTATTCTTGGATAAAATATGAAAACTGTGCAGTCATAGGATATTCACTTACATGATGGGTTGGACTAGCACAGATTGAATAACTCTCCTGATAATTAGAAGATTGTTGACCTAGGGTTAGGAGTTGATCTATTTTCTGATCAAGAAGGTCAACTTTATCTAATTTTTGGACTATTAGATTTATATTAGCCATTTGATTATTATGTTTAATGTGAATCAACCATTCAATTAAGTTCAACTAAATCAGAAAAAGCGATTTCCTACCATGCATGTATTAGTGTAACCCTAATGTATGGTTTAAAAATTTTTAGAATTTTTATTTTATTTTATTATTATTATTATTATTTTATTATATTAAAAATTAATTTTTTTAATTATTTTTATTTATTAATTTTAATTTAATTTAATTTAATTTAATTATTAATTTTTAGTTAGTTTAATTTTTATTTTATTTTATTTTTATTTTATTTTTAGAGTAAGAAGAAGAAAGAAAGAAGAGTTCTAAAGAAGAGGTCCTAAGGAGTCCTAGAATTAAGAAGAAAGAGAAGAATTAGGTTTAATTAGGTTTGATGTTGGTTAGCAATCAAGTTGGTCAATCAATCCTGACTAAGGGTTATCTTAGATCTAGACAGCTCCTAACTGCCAAGGTTACCTTCAAGCCCTCCAAGTGTAGGATTAGCCAATCAACTGGCCAGGTAAGTGTAAGGTTGGTGGGAGTCCCCCCATTGCTTGCCTTAGACACCAATTGTGCTTGGCCAGGTAAGCGAACGGAACCAATTAGAAACCACCTTCCTTCGGGCCCAATCATCCCTGAACCACTTTCCTAGACACCAGTCAAATTGATTAACCCTAACTTGGTTCAACTCTTAGGATTCCTTATCCTATTGAGCTCGAGTTCCTAGGGTTGATGTCTAATTGATTTTAAAATTAAAGGCTTAAGGTCAATGCAGGATGCTGGTTGGTTGTTTGTGGGCTAAGGAAGGGTGATCAAATCCCCACCTTATCTTGTTTAATTGGATTGTGCCCTTAATTTGATTTAATATGATATGCAAAAAAAAAATTCAATCAAAGGATTCTATGCAATTTAAACTAGATGCATGTAACTAATTGTATTCTGAAAGGCTTACCTTGCCTCCAGCAATCACCAAAAAAATAAAAATAAAAATAAAATTAATATGATGCATGCTCTAAACAGTTAGAGTTTCTAATCTTATCATGAGGCTTTTAATTAGGTTAAAATGGATATTTTTTTAAATTAATTTAAAAATAAAATAAATAAATAAATAAAAGAAAAAGAGGACTAGGGTTAGGATTGATCTTACCAAAATTAGATGCTTTCTTCGTTTTCTCCTTTTTTTTCTACAAAATAAATAAAAAAAATTAGTAAGCAATATTAAAAAAATATAATTAATTTACAAAAAAAATCAAAAAAATCAAAAAAAAAATAGCATCTATTCCTTCCCCGGCAACGGTGCCAAAAAACTTGATAGGAATGCGATGTTGTCGTTAAGACACCGTGTTTATCAGTTTAATCCGACTTTTTAAAATTATTGAAAATACGTAGATAGTAGTGAGTCAGGTCGAATTCACAGGGAAGGTAGTGTTTTTAGATTTGAAATCTTTGATTTTATAAAAGAAAAAGATAAAAAAAGAAGAGTTTCGAGATCAAAAATGAAGTCAGAAAATAAAAAATGAAAATTAAAAGGTGCAGAAATTTAAACTTGGTACTAAGATCTACTAGTTAGATCTTAGCATCTACTTGCAATAAAAAGTAATAATTAAAGTACAAAAATTAAATTATAATAAAAATAAAAAGTAAGAAATTAAAATGTAAAAATAAAATTTTTATTAACTAGAATTTCAGAATTTAAATACATAAAATTTAAAAAGAAAAGATAATAAAAAAGCCTGATCTCTGATCTTGGATCGGCATTGGCAGAAAGATGGTGTAGAAGCTCGGCTCTTCTTCTCGGCACCCATTGCTTCGAAGCAGCCTTTAACCCATAGCCTGGCTTCGCCCTATACCAAAGCTTCACTTTGATCGGAGATATCAATTTTTGATGGCCTGGGGTCCTTTTTATAGAGCTAGGAGGGCTGGATATTTTTTCTAAAGGCAATATGGGACTAATAGCCTTTGTAATCGTAAAAATATAAAGAAATTTGGATAAAATTTGAATCAAAATAGCTCTGATATGACTCTGGTAAATCTGATAAAATCCAGCCATTCAACAGAAATCCAACGGTCCAAAAATCATCAAAATCGGATGCAGATAAGCTCAGATCGGGTCGGATTAAATTCTGGCCGTTGGATCGCGCTTGATCGAGGAAATCTGGCCGCAAATCACGCGCTTCGGGAGTCTTGATCACCGCCGGCAGTGTTCTGGACCGTCGGATCATCGCCTGGATCGAGCGCTAGCCATCCGATGGTGATCCGCGTGATGTTTGTATCTGAATAAAATTCGGAAGCAACCACAGCCGTCCGATCCTGACCGCAAACAACCACATCCGTCCGATCGCGCAATAACTGTTCCCATGGACCGCGTGGACCGGCCGCACCACACACCGCAACCAATCAGCACCGCTGTTGTCAGACGAAAAGACTAAATTACCCTTGTGAGCCACGATAAATTTCTGTAGACCCTTAAGGGGTCTAGGTCCACCACGTGGCAATCTCTGATTCGCTGGAATTTGCTGAGCTGGCGGTCCACGCCTAGATCGTGGACCGACTGATGGCTTCAACGGCTAAGTCAGCTTGATGGCTTGGCTTGGCTTGGTGGCTCGGCTTACAGAGCCGGCTGAGCCATTTTCTTTTTTTTATTTAATTTTTATTTATTTTATATCTTTCAAAATTCATATTTTTTCTATTTTAGCTCCGTTTTACTTAAAATTTATTTCGTTGTGATCAGAAAAATGAGCTCTTTCTATTAATAATAAAATTTTATTTTTTAATTTTTATTAATTTTTATTAATTTTTAATTAATTTTTTAATTAATAAAAATATGAATTTTTTAAAAATTATATATAAATTGATTATTAATTCTTAAAAATTAATATCAATTAATTGATAAATTAATACTTTTATTGATGAATTTATTATACTTATCAAGTCTATAGTGTGGAGACACTAGAGCAAGAGTACAGATACTCATTAGAGAATGAGGGTACGAGCGTAACCATCTCGAGCAATCATAAGGGAGTCTACCTTCTCATTGATGACTGGCTTGATGTTGCAGTAGTGTGTCTGATTTTTTGACCTAAGATGCATCGGCAGTTTACCTTGAGGATGTTATAGTTTGACTACACCATAACTCAATCTCCTAGCCATTCAGAATCCTGAGGTATATGTTGGCTATAGCATGTTCATTGTAGGAATTGTATTGCACCAATAGGGTATCTATCTACCTCGGTAGATGAGGAGTAATCCTATGATGATCATGAGATTAAGTCCATAAGCCCATGGCCATGGTAGTGTGAAGATGATAGAAAGAGTTTCTATTAGGGTTTCACATCGAACATGAATTGAATGATTAATTCATATGATGCATATTAGGTTTGACGAGTTCACCTTAACCCTAATTCTATAGGAGCTCAAGATAGAAGAACTCAACTACACAAGTAGCTATATTGAGAGGTTCACTTTCAATTTTGATAGCTTGCCACCATATACTACTAGATGTCACTAGTAGATTTTGAAAGCAATTAGGATGATCTTAATGATCGATCATTCTAATTATATGAATCAAAAAAGTTCTGATCCATCGAAAGATATTTTGATGATGTCGATGATGAAGATCATGATATATCTCATTATTATACGAAATTGAACTTAATTGAGTCACACAAACAAGGGTTTGGATCTAGATATGATCAATTGAGCTAACCTAGTTTGATTGATTTGGATTAGATCCAATTAGATTCAAGAAAATCATGTAGCACATGATTGAGCCTAACTTTCTCCTCCTATAGTCTTTTCGGTTCATTTCAACTGAGGCAAATTAGTTTGGACTCACCAAAGAGCCCTATATAGGTTTATCTTTATCTAACTGGAGCTTGTCCAGGTCAAAAAAAGATCATTTTAATCTATTAGATGGAAATAAGATAACACATGCTAATTTCTGTCGCCACTTGCCATTTTCTATCACTATCGAGACATGAGATATCTTAATGCAGGAAAGGCATAGGGGCATGTGCCCTCTTTGGACATCTCCTTAGGGCACACGCCCCTTTGGATTCCATGCACAAGAATGTGTGCACGCCCCTAGTTGGCATGCGCACATGGGGATAAGGGAAGAGTCCCATACAGATGGGACTTCAGAGGTTGCATGATGGCTTTAAACTCTTAGGTGCCAATAGTGTTTGGGCCTATCCAAACTTGGCACCATCTATGGAGGATTAAAGGAGATTCTAATCTAATTGGATTAGGTGATATCACTCCACCAATCAGATTTAGATCTGATTAATCCGAGCAATATGATTGGTTGGACCAGTATGGCACTGCATGGCACAGCAAGGTCTATTTAAACCCTATTTACGCCTAGGGTTTTATGAGTTTGTCCATTCACCACACTGCAAGGCTGCCCCTTCTCTCTTCCATGCCTCCCTTTGGTCCACTCTCTCCCTTCTCCATGTCCAAGAAGTTGGGTGAATCTAGCAAGGAAGAAACAAGGTGTTGGTGCAATGATTAGGAAGACATACAATATGTTCATGAGATGAGTGGATATCGGTAGAGGCTAGGCGCGTGCGTGGCTTGATCCAAGAATCCCAAGCTTCAGCAGATCATCGACAGAATAACTAGATTTTCCAAACAAGATATGAAATTAAATTTGATTTAATTTTAATTTTTAATTTTAATATCAGATTTATAGGATCAGATCTGAGATGTCTCTGATCTAATTAAAAATTTTAAAAAAAAATTTGAAATATTTTTTCAGATCCAATTAGATTTGAACGATCTTATGGCAGAAAAATGCTAATTTTCTTTCAGCATGCATCCTCTCTCCCCTCACGAAACCATCTAGGGCATGCACCCCTAGAAATTCTCTAGGGTGTGCACGCCGCTATCCTTTAATTCCTATAAAGATACATCTTGTCCTGACGTCATCTCATGATTTTAGGACAAGCTTCAATTTGGTTAGGATAAGCTCTGTTCTGATCAGGACAAGTCCTGTCAGGCCAAATTCAATTTGACTTAATCGAGACAAACTAGAAAGACGAAAATCAGGCTCAATCATGTGCTAGCATGATTTTCTTGAATCTGATTGGATCAAATCCAAATCAATCGAACTGGGTTAGCCCAATTGATGACATTCAGATCTAAATCCTTATTTGTATGATCTAGTTAGGTTCAGTTCTATATGATAATGAGACATGTCATGATCACTATCAATAACATTGTCAAAATACTTTTCGATGGACCAAAACTCTTCTGATTCATCCAATTAGAATCGTCGATCATCAAGATAATTCTAATTGATCCCAAAATCCATCAGTGATATCTAGTAGTATATGGTAGCAACCCATCAAAACCAAATATGAACCTTTCAGTGTAACTACTTGTGTGATTGGATTCTTCTATCATGAGCCCCAATAGGATCAAGGTCAAGATGAACTCATCTGACCTAACACCTATCATATGAATAAATCATTCAATTCGAGTCCAATGTAAAATCTTAATAGAAACTCCTTTATATTAATTCATACTACCATGGCCATAGGCTTAAGCACTTGATCTCATGATCATCATAGGGCTACTCCTCCTCTATCGAGACTGATAGATCCCCTATTGGTGCGATCCAATTCTTATAATGATCATGCTATAGTCAATATATATCTCAGGGTTCCGAATGGCTAGGAGACTTAGTTATGGTATATTCAAATCATAACACACTCAAGATGAACTACCGATGCACCTTAGGTCAAAGAACTAGACACGTAACTGCAGCATCAAGCTAGTCATCGACGAGAAGGTAGACTCCCTTATGACTATTCGAGATGGTCATGCTCAGTGCTCTTGTTCTTAACAAGTACCTATACTCTCACTCTGGTTTATCCACAACATAGACTCAAGACTTATCTATCCTAAAAAAGTGATCATATACCGATCTTTTAGATCAATCACCATCTTCGTAATGATCTTATGATCGAGAGTAATTTATGAGTTAATTATGATAACATATGTCTTAAATTTTCATCTCTTGAAAATATGCGTTATCATGCTTCTTAACTCAAAGGATGTATCACAGACACTTTAAATATATAATTTAATAAATTTTTTTTTTATTAATTTTAATTAAAATTATAAAAATACATCTAGAAAGTATATTACAATTATCAGTCAATCTTTCTTCTAAGGTACTCATCTAACAAACTCCCACTTGATCTAAAGCTAATTGGCTATAAATCTAAATCCTATTTTCTCAAGATGGGCTTGATCTTTTGTTGGCTTAATGGCTTCATCAGTGGGTTAGCTGCATTATTTGCGGTGTTGACTCTCTTGACCACATCGTATCCTTTCTCGAGGTAATTATGGATGAGGTGAAACTACTACTTGATTTGCTTGGATTTCTGGTGAGACCTTGACTTCTTAGCTAGGGCTATGGTGCTATTATCGCAGCATAGAGCGACGGCATTTGATGGCATTACTTCGAGCTCTTCAGTGAACTTCTTGAATTGGAATGCCTCTTTCATAGCTTTCGAGGTAGTGATATATTCTACTTCCATGGTGGAGTTTGCTATCATGGTCTGCTTGAAATTCTTCTAGTTTATAGCTGAAGGGAAATCCTGATTTCCCGGTCCAGATTCGTCCAGATCTGATTAGATCAAGAGATATATTTCAAAAAATTTTTTCTTGATCTCAATCAGATCTTGATATGTTTCAGATCTGATTCTTATTATTTTAATAAATAAAATAAAATAAGATAAATTAAATCAAATTTAATTTATCTGATTTGGGTAATCCTATTACCCTGTAGATGATCCTGATTGCAGCAGAAGGTTCTGGATCTAGCCACGCAAGCGCCTGGCCTCTACCGATATCCACTTGGATTGGATCTGGAGATCCTCTTCTTCTCTATCACACCTCCAAAAATCAGATCTGGATCTAATCTGGAGGATCTTCAAAACTCTTTTGAAGATCTGCAGTCGTCCTTTTGCAGCAGCGCAGCCTTCTTGCTTTTGATCGCCTTTCCTTGATCTGAATCGCACCAACCTAAGTCCAAAACATCTTTTGGACGTGGAGAGCAAGGGGAGAAGAAGCTATGGCATGGAGAAGGAGGGGAGAGGCAGCCTTGGGGCGTGGGGTTTCTCAATTGAATTGCATTAGCATTAGGGTTGGGCGCAGGGTCTTATTTATAGACCTCTTGTGATCCAACTCCTCTTCCTCTCAACCAATCACAACCCTTTGTGAAATCAGATCTAAATCTGATTGGTTGGAATAGAGACCCCTGGATTCCTCCTTAGAGGGCGCCTAAGACCAGTCAAACTTGGTTCTTAGAAGAACTCTAATTGGAATCCAAAAAGGAGATGGAGTCCTTGTCCAACAAGGACTCCTAGGCGCCTCCAACTTGGGCTCACGCCACCCTTGGCGTGCGCCCTTCTCCTTGCCAGGTTCTGGCAGGGGGACAGGCCCCCACCAGCTCTCCAATAGGTGCATGACATGTGGTCAAAAGTCAAAGAGTCAATGGTCAACATTTGACCAGTCAAAGGTAGACTTTTGACCAAAGTCAAAGAACAAGAAATGGCAGGTGACCAAAAATGGCAGGTAATGTCTTACAAATAAGACAACCTATTCTGACTTGGACAACCTCCAGTCAGACCATATGAAGGCCTCTGATTGAGCACAAACTCCTTTGGCTCAGTCAGGACAACTTATTTGTGATAGTAAAAGAAGAACGTTAGGTTCAATCGAGTGCTAGCACGATTTCCTTGAACCTAATTGAATCTCATTCAGATCAATTGAACTAGATCAGTTCAATTGATGATCACCAGATTCAAACCCTTGTTTGTGTGACCCAGTTAGGTTCAGTTCTGTATGGTAATGGGATATGTCATGATCTCTATCATAGACATCATCGAAACTCCTTTCGATGGATCAGAACTCTTCTGATTCGAACAGCTAGAATGATCGATCATCTAAATCATTCTAATTGCTCCCAAAATCCACCAGTGACACCTAGCAGTATATGGTGGCAACCCATCAGAGCTGAATGCGAACCTCTTGGTGCAGCTACCTGTGTGATTAAGTTCTTCTATCTTGAGCCCCGATCAGATTAGGGTTAAGGTGAACTCGTCAAACCCTAGTCTCTGTCATATGATGTAATCATTCGATTCGAGTCCAATGTGAAAATCTAAATAGAAACTCTTTCTATTATTTCACTCTACCATGGCCATGGATTTCTGGAC
The DNA here is from genome assembly GCA_006176705.1 of Cocos nucifera. Taxonomy (NCBI): domain Eukaryota; kingdom Viridiplantae; phylum Streptophyta; class Magnoliopsida; order Arecales; family Arecaceae; genus Cocos; species Cocos nucifera. The sequence goes on from QRFJ01007108.1 coordinate 16,069, forward strand.
TTGATTCTCATGATCATCATAGGGCTACTCCTCTACCACCGAGGTAGATAGATCCCATCTTGATGCAATCCAGTTCCTACAATGAACATGTCACAGCCAACATACACCTCAGGGTTCCATATGGCTAGGAGACCGAGTAATGGTGTAGTCAAACTATAACACCCTCAAGGTGAACTATCGATGCATCTCAGGTCAAAGAACCAGACACACTACTGCAGCATCGAGTCAGTCATTGACGAGAAGGTAGACTCCCTAATGACTACTCGAGGTGGTCACGCTCAGTGCCCTCGTTCTCTAACGAGTACCTGTACTTTCGCTCCGGTGTCTCCACACCATAGACTTAAGACTCATTTACTAAAGAGAAGCGATCGTACACCAACCTTCCGGATCAATCACCATCCTCGTGATGATCCTATGGTCGGGAGCTGTTTATGAGTTAATAATGATTATTCATGTCTTAAATTTTCAACTCTTGAAAATATGAATTATCTTTACCATTAACTCAAAGGATGTATCACAGACACTAAATACACAAGTGTGATAGAAAATAACCCATTTCATTAATTATAGTCAAAATTATAATTTTGCCCCTAGAAGTGTATTATAAGTGTCAGCCAATTCTGGCTTCTAGGGCACATATATCTAACAATAGCACCATCATTATATAAAAACAGACTATCAGATGCCAACTTTTGATCATCTATGTCAGACATAAAGTTTGACTCTATATGCTCCTAGACCTGGAGTTCTCCATTATCAAAGATTAGAAATATATCCTTAGTCCTTCTCAAGTACTTAAGGATATACTTTATAGAAGTCCAATGTTCTTTGTCTAGATTTGACTGATACCCGCTTGTGACACTCACAGCATGGATGATATTAGATCGTGTACATAGCATGGCATACATGAGGCTCCCTATTGCAGAAGCATAAAGGATCTTGCTCATGCCTTCAATCTTCCTAGGTGTGTTGGGGCATATCCTTTTAGAGAGATGAATGCCATGTCTAAAGGGTACTAGTCTCCTCTTGGAGTTTTTCAAGCCGAACCTCTTCAGTACCTCCTCTACGTACATCTTCTATGAGAGTCTTAGCATCCTCTTTGGTCTATCTCTAAAAATCTTGAGTTCCAAAATAAAGGACACTTTTCCTAGGTCTTTCATAAAGAATAATTTTGACAACCATACTTTGACCGAGGCTAACATGGGAATATCGTTCTCAATTAGGAGGATGTCATTCATATACAATACGAGGAAGACAACAGCGCTCCCACTGAGCTTTTTAAAAAATACATGGTTCCTTCTCATTCTTGATGTTAGATATGTATGCCCTAGAAGCCAGATTGGCTGACACTTATAATATACTTCTAAGGGCAAAATTATAATTTTGACTATAAATAATAAAATAGATTTTTTTCTATCACAGTGTGTATTTGAAAGTATCTATGATGCATCCCTTAAGTTAATGGTAATGATAGTTCATATTTTTAAGAGTTAAAAATTTAAGACATGAATTTTTATTATTAACTCATAAAATGCTCCCGACCATAGGATTATCATGAGGATGGTGATTGATCTAGAAGATTGATGTACGATCGCTTCTTTAGGATAGATGAGTCTTGTGTCTATGGTGTAGAGACACTGAAGTGAGAGTATAGATACTCGTTAGAGAATGAGGGCACTGAGTGTGACCACCTCGAGCAGTCATGAAGAAGTCTACCTTCTCATCGATGACTGGCTCAAAGCTGTAGTAGTGTGTCTAGTTCTTTGACCTGAGGTGCATCGACAGTTCACCTTGAGGGTATTATAGTTTGACTACATCATAACTCGATCTTCTAGCCATTTGGAATCCTGAGGTGTATATTGACTATAGCATGTTCATTATAGGAATTGGATTGTACCAATAGAAGATCTATCTATCTCGATAGATGAGGAGCAATCCTATGATGATCATGAGAATCAAGTCCATAAGCCCATGGCCATGGTAGAGTGAAATAATAGAAAGAGTTTCTATTAGGATTTCTCACATTGGACTTGAATCAAATGATTAATTCATATGACGGATTTTAGGATTTGACGAGATCACCTTAACCCTAATCCGGTCGAGGCTCAAGATAGAGGAACCTAATCACATAGGTAACTAGACCAAGAGGTTCGCTTTCAATTCTGATGGATTGCCACCATATGCTGCTAGGTGTCACTGATAGATTTTGAGAGCAATTAGAATGATTTGGATGATCGATCATACTAGTTGTCTGAATCAGAAAAGTTCTGATCCATCGGAAGGTGTTTTGATGATGTCGATGATAGAGATTGAGACATATCCCATTACCATATGAAACTAAACCTAATTAGATCACACAAACAAGGATTTAGATCTGAATGTCATCAATTGGACTAACCCAGTTCAATGGATTTGAATAAGATTCAATTAAGTTCAAGAAAATCGTGCTAGCACATGATTGAGCCTAATGTTCTCCTTCTAATAGTCATTAAAGCTTGTCTCGACTGAGCCAAATATGTTTGGGCTCACTTAGAGAATCCTGTATGAGTTTTCTTGGTCTGACTTAGAGCTTATCCAGAATCAGAAAAAGGATTGTCTTAATTTATTAGATAGAATTTAAGACACGATCCTGCTATTTTTGGTCACCACCTATCATTTCCTGTCATTTTCGAGACATTGGTTAAATATTGATCAATGGACAGTAGAGACAGGGGTACCCAAGTGTCATGCACCCTATTGGACAGTACTTCTTGGGGCACATGTCCCCCTTGGACTTCCATGCACATAGGAAGAGGGCGCACGCCTCCCTAGTTGCATGCGCCCCATACGAGGGATAAAGGGAGGAGTCCCATATAGATGGGAACTCCAGAGGTTGCTACATGGGATTTAAACTTTGTGGCGCCAGGAACTCTTATTTGGGCCTAGTCCAAACTTGGCATGCCATCTTAGGAGGATTTTGAGGAGACTCTCAATCTGATTGGATCAGATGATGTCATCCCATCAATCAGATTTAGATCTGATTAATCAAAGGGCCGTGATTGGTCAGGACTTGATGTGGCACTGCATGGCACAGCAGGGTCTATATTAAACCCTATCTATGCCTAGGGTTTTAATGAGTTCTATCCATTTAGCCTATGCCACATAAGGTTGCCTCTCTTCCTCTCTTCTCCATGCCTCCCTCTATTCCTCTCTTCTCCCTTCTCCATGCCCAAGGGGTTTTGGGCATGAATAAGGTGCGATCCAAGCAAGTGAAAGGCGCCATTGGCATAAGGATTAGGAAGGCAGCAACTATTGCCAAGAGACGAGCGATAGTTCCTTCAAAAGAAGTTTTGAAGATCCTCAAGATCAGATCTAGACCTTAATTTTTAGAGGATTAGATCTAAGAAACAGAAGATCACATCTAGATCCTGCCTGAGTGGATACTGGTAGAGGCTAGGCATGCTTGTGTGGCTTGATCCAAGAATCTCTGGGCTTCAACATCGGGAATCATCGATAGGATAATCAGATTACCCAAAATAAGATATAAAATTAAATCTAATTTAATTTTTTTAATTTTTAATTTTAATATCAAATCTAATAGGATCAAATCTGATATATCTCAGATCTGATTAAGATTTTTAGAAAAAATTTTTTTAAAATGTCCCTTCAATCTAATCAGATCTGAATGATTCTATGGTAGGAAAATACTAATTTTTCTTCAACTGATATCAGAGCCAGCAGTTCTTCAGATCTATCATTTAGATCTAATTTTAATTTTATAATTTTAATCTAATAATTAAAATTTTAGATGTCACATAGATATGATTAGATCTAAAAAAGTTAAAAAAATAAATAATCTAGATCAAGATGTATGAGATACATGTCTAGACTAGGTATAGAATTATTCTATATATAGTTTAGTACAATCATAATTTTAATTTAGTTAATTAAATTTTTTGATCTATTTATTTTATTATTTTTTAATATTATAAATATTATAATTAAATCTAAAAAATAAAAAAAATATTTAATTTATTTATATGAAATATGATAATGCATGCCTAGACTAGTTGTAGAATAGTTCTACATGAATTATCTAGATCTAGAATAGATTTTATTTGATGTGATCAATTTAAAACTTTATTTTTTAGATATTATATGTGATATATCAGATCTGATAGCATGCATATCTAATTTAATATTTGATACATGAGATGTATGCAGAACATGCATGAATGGATCTATGATCTTATATTTGATATATGTTATAGATCTTAATCTTTTATAGTTTAGTTTTTATTTTTGATTAAGGCATTTTCCTTGGCTGTCCAGTCATAAGAGTAAGAAGGATTAAAGCCCCTCTCTTTTCATTCGATGGGATGCTCTTATGGTGTATAGGAGAGCTGCGCGTTTGTCCTTAATCAAAAACTGAAAACTTATTTTTCTGCAAAATTCTAGATCTGAAATCTTAGGATTTTGGTATGTTTCTATTTATAAATCTAAACTTAATTAAGAATTAAGATTATAAAATAAATTAGATTTAAAAATTATGAATTTTTAGATGTAAGATACCTTCATAAATTTGGGTTCAAGCTTGGATAGCTCAATTAGGTCTAGTGGTTGATCAAATCAAATCAAGAGTTGGTTAGGTGGGATTAAGAGTGCTTAAAATTGACTGACTTAATAGAATTAAGTCTAGGTCAAGATCAACTCATAGTCACATGTGGTTGATCAAGTCAAGACCTAATTTAGCTTCATAGTTCGAGCCTGGATTGTAGCTAACCTGATTGGTTCTGATTCGATAATTTAGTATCTAAGATAAGTTTGGTAGATATGACTGACTGATTTTTAATTGGAAGCTACTCGATCTGAATGTGTTCTTATTGAGTTAATGGCATATCCCTTCCATCAATCTCACTTACCTGATGATTTGGATCGATCCAGTTCTGATTTGAGGTGGCTAACAATTTGAGCTAGCCCATGCCACTAGGTTAGTCGTAATTGTTATGACTAAGTCAAGTCAAGTTTAAAGAGACTAAAATTAAATCTTCTTAAGAAAATATTAAGTCATAGATCTTCCATCATTGTAGATGTCCAGGCCCTTCTTAGGGTTGATTATTTTCGATTGGTTATAGTGGTTCAGTTGCACCAGAAAGACACAATCATGTCTATTAGGCATTGGATACTATGGGTTGGAGGATGAGTTAGACTCAATATTTTGGATATGGTGAGGAGCCCCATCAGGAATCCAATCTGTGCAAATGGTGCGTCTGACTTAATTAAAAGTGAAGCAATATTTCGGGCATGGTGAGCTTCATGAATTAGAGATCAGGTTTCCATGCACCATGATTAGAGAATCATTAGACAAGAGTTGTCCACTTATCGATTAATCTATCACTAATAACTATTAGGTGAGGTGGTGAGCCAGTTGATGGGATAGCACCATCCACTAGAAATTAATTGATTATGAGGATTTTCACATCTCTGCCAAAGGAGTGTAGGAATCCTACAAAATAGTGGGAGCCCAATTTGTTTAAAAATAAAATCCCTAAATAAATTTGTTAAGTCTAATTATAAAATCTAACTAAAAATTTTGACTCTCTATAAAAAAATATTTGCATCCAACCCACTAGCCCGTATCTTGGACACCCATAGACTGACTAGACCTAATTACAAAGATTGGCTCTAGAACTATAAAATTATTTTGGATTTTAAAAAGTTGACTCATGTATTGGACTAGAAATCCTCCACCTTACTAGCCCGTTCATCCGCCAAATAGAGAGCATCTCTGGATAAGTGGATGGATGAAGATAATAAAACTAGGTACTACATGTTGGGCTCGATGTTTGATGAGCTTCAGCGCCAATATGAGGATATCAAGATTGCTCACCAAATGATGGCTCACCTACAAGAGTTGTTTGGTGAGGAGAGTCGCATAGCCAGATATCAAGTCACTAGAAGACTTTTTAAGACTCAAATGCGTGATGGGCAGTTGGTTTAAGATCATTATCTGATGATGATCAATGACTTAGAAGAGCTTGAGAAGCTTGGTGTCAAGCTAGATAGGGATCCAGCAGAATTGGTGTAATTCTTGCAATACTTGACTGATGCATATAGACAGTTTATCATGAACTTCCATATACATAAACTTCACAATGTCTCTGACCGAATTGATGAACATGCTTGGTTACTGTTGAGCTTTCTATTGAAAGGTTCTAAAGGGCTCAGTGCTTGCTATGGAACGAACTTCTTCCAAAAAAAAGTCTTTTGGAAAGAAGAAAAAGTTTGCAAAGAAGCAGAAATGAAAAGAAGTCTAGAAAAGCAAGAAGGTGGAAGGTGGAAAGAAAAAAAGGCTGAGCTGAAGAAGAGGGCCACTGACAAAGGAAAGTATTTTCATTGTAATACTGATGGCCACTGAAAGTGAAACTACCCTAGATACCTGGCCACCCTAAAGAATAAGAAGAAAATTGGTCCTTCTGGAGGTATGCTCATTATTGAATCTAACCTTATGATTTCTTTTGCATCTAGTTGGATGCTTGACTCTGGTTCTAGTGCTCATTTATGTACTTTCATGCAGGGTCTTGAGGATAGCAGGAGGCTGAGGGATGGTGAGATGATCTTACATGTCGAAAATGGAGCAAGAGTTGCTGCTGTGATCATGGAAACCTACCATCTTCGACTACCATCTGGATTAGATTTAGTACTTAAGGAACTATTTTTATGTGCCTACAGCAAACAGGAAATTTGATTTCTATTTCATGTTTAGCACAAGAAGGCTATGTAATTAGTTTTCTTAAGGACCATTATAATATTCTTTTTGAAAAATTAAAATTGCAAGTGGATTTTCTTATTAAATGGTCTCTATTAGTTACATATTGAATGTATTCTATCTTTCTAATATCGAGCAAAATGTGAATGCCATAGGATCAAAGTGACCTAAGGGATAGTCCAAATGATAGGTATCTATGGCATCCTAAGGCTAGGTCATATAGCAGAAGACATAGGATTAACAAATTGGAGAAAATTCAGGACTATTGAGTCCATTGACTTTCGAGTCACATATCCAATTTATGAATCATGTCTTCATGGCAAAATGACTAAGCTTTCTTTTGTAGGACATGGGGAAAGGGCCACGAAACTACTTGCCCTAGTACATACTGATGTATGCGGCCCATTTGATGTTCCAGCTAGAGGCAACTTTGACTACTTCATAATCTTTATCGATGATTTATCTCGGTATGGGTATGTGTATTTTATAAGACACAAGTCTGAAGCCTTTGAAAAATTTAAAGAATTCAAACATGAAGTGGAAAAGTAAACTAGAAAATTCATTAAGATTCTTCGATCAGATCGAGGAGGTAAATACCTTAGTCGAAAATTCCTAGACTATCTCAAGCAATATGACATAGTCTCTCAATGGACTCCATCTAGAACACCTCAACTCAATGGGGTTTTAGAATGGAGGAATCGGATCCTATTAGATATGATCCGATCCATGATGAGCTTTACAGATCTTCCTGATTTTCTTTGGAGACATAGTCTATTAACTACTATATATTTACTGAATAGGATTCTCTCTAAAATTGTTTCTACCACACCGTATGAGATATGGCATGGTAAGAAACCAAGTCTGAGTCATCTTAGAATTTGGGATTATCCGGCTCATGTCAAAAGATAATAAGCAGACAAGTTAGACTATAGATCCTTTAGAGCTTGATTCATAGGAT
>QRFJ01007109.1:0-29305 GCA_006176705.1 Cocos nucifera
GTCCTTGATCATTGTCAGACAGTGATCTTGGACTGACTGCCCATCACGCATCTTAGCCTTAAAAAGTCATTTCGTGACTTGATATTTGACTGCGCGACTCTGTTCACCAAACATCTCCTGCAGGTGAGCCAACATTTGGCGAGCAGTCCCGATATCTTCATGTTGGCGCTGGAGCACATCAGACATCGAGCCCAACATGTAGTATCTGGCCTTATTGTCTTCGTCAATCCATTTTTCCAGAGACGCTCTCTGTTCAGTGGATGGACGAGCTGGTAAGGTGGGAGGGTCCTGATCCAAAACATGTGTTAACTTCTCTGAACCCAAAATAATTTTGTAGTTCCTGAGCCAATCTTTATAATTGGGTCCAGTCAGTCTATGTGTGTCTAGGATACGTGCCAGTGGGTTGGACGCAGACATTTTCTTGTAGAGAGTCAAAGATTCTAGTTAGATACTGTAATTTTGACTTGACCAATTTGTTTAGGGATTTTATTTTTAAACAAATTAGCTCCCACTATTTTCTCGGATCCCTACACTCCCTCTGTAGAGATGCGAAAATCTCCGCGATTGATGATTTCTAGTGGGTGGTGCGGTCTCACCAACTGACTCATCACCTCACCTAACAGTTATTGGTGATGGGTTAGCCAATGAGTGAACAACTCTTGTTCAATGATTCTCTAATCATGGTGCACCCAAACTTGGTCTCTAATTCATAAATCTCACCGTATCCGGAATATTGATCCACTCCTTAGTTAAGTCAGACCCACCATTTGCATAGACTGGGTTCCTAATTGGGTCTCTCACCGTATCCGGAATATTGAGCCCAACTCATCCTCCAGCCCATAGCATCCAATGCCTAATAGACATGGTTGCGTCTTCCCGATGCAACTGAGCCACTGTATCCAGCCGAGAACAATCAACCCCGGGAAGGGCCCGCACGTCTACAATGGTGGAAGACCTCGGACTTAATCTTTTCTTAGGGAGAATTGATTCAGGTCTCATTAAACTAGACTTGGCTTAGTCATAACAATTATGACTAACCTAGTGGCATGGGTCAGCTCGGATTATTGACCACCTCAGATCAGAACTGTGTCAACAGATATGGCCAGGTAAGTGAGACCGGTGGAAGGAATATGCCGTTAACTCGCACAAGAACGCATTCAGGTCGAGTAGCTTCCAATTAAAAACCAGTCGGTCGTCTGTGCCAAACTTACCTTAGACACCAAATTATTGAGTCAGAACCAATTGGGTTAGCCTACAATCCAGACTCTAACCTCTGAGCCTAATTAGGTCTTGCTTGATCGTGACTCGATCTTGACCCAGACTTAATCCTATTAGGCTGGTCAATTTAAGCATTGTTGATCCCATCTAACCAACTCTTGATTCGGTTTGATCAACCGCTTAGACCTAATTGAGCTACCCAAGCCCGAACCCAGTATTATGAATATGTCTTAGATCTGAAATTCTCAATTTTAGACCTAATTAATATTCCATAAACTTAATTCTTAATTAAGTTGGGTTCATAAACAAAATATGCACAATAAATCCTAGGGTTTCAGGATCTAGGGTTTTGCAGAAAGTAAGTTTTGGGTTTCTGATTAAGGACGAACACGCAGCACCCCTACACGTCATAAGAACACCCCATCGAATGGGAAGAGAGGGCCTTTAAACCCTTCTTCGTTCTTATGACCGGACGGCCAAGAGGAACGCCTTAATCAGGAACATGTAAATCTACAAAACAGTTATAGATCTATATCATATATCTCATATACAAATTTAGATCTAATCAAGGCATATTTTGCATACATCTCATGTATCAAATCATGCATGTTTTCAGATCTAAATTATCACATAATAATCTAAAAAATTAGATTTAAATTGATCTAATCAAAATAAATTCTAATCTAGACAATTATGTAGAACTATTCTACAACTAGTCTAGTCATGCATCTATCATATCTCATATGATATTTAAAATTAAATAATTTTTATTTGCTGTTTATCAGATGTTATTATAACACTTATAATATCAGAAAATAGTAAATAAGAAGATCTAAAATATGATTTAATCATATTAAATCAAAGACATGCAAAACTATTCTATAGAACTATTCTATTCTAGAACTAGTCATGCATATCTTCATGTTCTTAGATCCAAATCATTTAATTTTAATTTTTCTGATTTCAGATCTGATCACATCTCATGTGACATCTGAAATCACATTATTTTTAATTAAAATAAAATTAAAATCAGATCTAAACAATTTTAGAACCATGGCTCTGATACCAGTTGAAGGGAAATCCTGATTTCCCGGTCCAGGTTCGTCCAGATCTGATTAGATCAAGAGATATATTTCAAAAATTTTCTCTTGATCTCAATCAGATCTTGATATGTTTCAGATCTGATTCTTATTATTTTAATAAATAAAATAAAATAAGATAAATTAAATCAAATTTAATTTACCTGATTTGGGTAATCCTATTACCCTGTAGATGATCCTGATTGCAGCGGAAGGTTCTGGATCTTAGCCACGCAAGCGCCTGGCCTCTACCGGTATCCACTCGGGTTGGATCTGGAGAACCTCTTCTTCTCTATCACACCTCCAAAAATCAGATCTGGATCTGATCTGGAGGATCTTCAAAACTCTTTTGAAGATCTGCAGTCGTCCTTTTGCAGCAGCGCAGCCTTCTTGCTTTTGATCGCCTTTCCTTGATCTGAATCGCACCAAACTAAGTCCAAAACACTTTTGGACGTGGAGAGCAAGGGGAGAAGAGAGTATGGCATGGAGAAGGAGGGGAGAGGCAGCCTTGGACGTGGGAAATCTCTTTCAATAAGACTTTGACTTCACTTAGGATTAGGGTTGGGCGCAGGGTCTTATTTATAGACCTCTTGTGATCCAACTCCTCTTCCTCTCAACCAATCACAACCCTTTGTGAAATCAGATCTAAATCTGATTGGTTGAAAAAGAGACCCCTGGATTCCTCCTTAGAGGGCGCCTAAGACCAGTCAAACTGGATTCTTAGTAGAACTCTAATTGGAATCCTAAAGGGAGGTGGAGTCCTTGTCCAACAAGGACTCCTAGGCGCCTCCTACTTGGGCTCACGCCACCCTTGGCGTGCGCCCTTCTCCTTGCCAGGTTCTGGCAGGGGGACAAGCCCCCACCAGCTCTCCAATAGGTGCATGACATGTGGTCAAAAGTCAAAGGGTCAATGGTCAACGTTTGACCAGTCAAAGGTAGACTTTTGACCAAAGTCAAAGAACAAGAAATGGCAGGTGACCAAAAATGGCAGGTAATGTCTTACAAATAAGACAACCTATTCTGACTTGGACAACCTCCAGTCAGACCATATGAAGGCCTCTGATTGAGCACAAACTCCTTTGGCTCAGTCAGGACAACTTATTTATGATAGTAAAAGAAGAACGTTAGGTTCAATCGAGTGCTAGCACGATTTCCTTGAACCTAATTGAATCTCATTCAGATCAATTGAACTAGATCAGTTCAATTGATGATCACCAGATTCAAACCCTTGTTTGTGTGACCCAGTTAGGTTCAGTTCTGTATGGTAATGGGATATGTCATGATCTCTATCATAGACATCATCGAAACTCCTTTCGATGGATCAGAACTCTTCTGATTCGAACAGCTAGAATGATCGATCATCTAAATCATTCTAATTGCTCCCAAAATCCACCAGTGACACCTAGCAGTATATGGTGGCAACCCATCAGAGCTGAATGCGAACCTCTTGGTGCAGCTACCTGTGTGATTCAGTTCTTCTATCTTGAGCCCCGATCAGATTAGGGTTAAGGTGAACTCGTCAAACCCTAGTCTCTGTCATATGATGTAATCATTCGATTCGAGTCCAATGTGAAAATCTAAATAGAAACTCTTTCTATTATTTCACTCTGCCATGGCCATGGGCTTTCTGGACTTGATTCTCATGATCATCATAGGGCTACTCCTCTACCACCGAGGTAGATAGATCCCATCTTGATGCAATCCAGTTCCTACAATGAACATGCTATAGCCAACATACACCTCAGGGTTCCATATGGCTAGGAGACCGAGTAATGGTGTAGTCAAACTATAACACCCTCAAGGTGAACTGCCGATGCATCTCAGGTCAAAGAACCAGACACACTACTGCAGCATCGAGTCAGTCATTGACGAGAAGGTAGACTCCCTAATGACTACTCGAGGTGGTCACGCTCAGTGCCCTCGTTCTCTAACGAGTACCTGTACTCTCGCTCCGGTGTCTCCACACCGTAGACTCAAGACTCATCTACTAAAGAGAAGCGATCGTACACCAACCTTCCGGATCAATCACCATCCTCGTGATGATCCTATGGTCGGGAGCTGTTTATGAGTTAATAATGATTATTCATGTCTTAAATTTTCAACTCTTGAAAATATGAATTATCATTACCATTAACTCAAAGGATGTATCACAGACACTAAATACACATGTGTGATAGAAAATAACCCATTTCATTAATTATAGTCAAAATTACAATTTTGCCCCTAGAAGTGTATTACAAGTGTCAGCCAATTCTGGCTTCTAGGGCACATATATCTAACAGCCAATTAGGATATAGAAATTAGGTCTAAGCGGTTGATCAAACCGAATCAAGTATTGGTTAGATGGGATCAATAGTACTTAAATTGACCAGCCTAATAGGATTAAGTCTGGGTCAAGATCGAGTCACATGAGTGATCGATCAAGCTAAGACCTAATTAGGCTTACTGGTTAGAGTCTAGATTGTAGGCTAACCTGATTGATTCTGGCTCAATAATTTGGTGTCTAAGGTAGGTTTTGCAGATGCGACCGACTGATTTTTAATTGGGTGCTAGTCGACTCGAATGCATTCTTATCGAGTTAATAGCATATCCCTTCCACCGGTCTCACTTACCTAGCCATATTTGTTGGAGATGTGCGGGCCCTTCTCGTGGTTGATTATTCTTGGCTGGTTACAGTGGTTCAATTGCACCAGGAAGATGCAACCATATCTATTAGGCATTGGATGCTACGAGCTAGAGGATGGATTGGGCTCAATATTTCGAACATGGTGAGAGACTCAATTAGGAATCTAATCTATGCAAATGGTGGATCTGACTTAACTAAGGAGTGGATCAATATTCCGAGCATGGTGAGATCAATGAATTAGAGATCAAGTTTGGGTGCACCATGATTAGAGAATCATTGAACAAGAGTTATTCACTCATTGGCTAATCCATCACCAATAACTATTAGGTGAGGTGATGAGTCAGTTGGTGAGACCGCACCACCCTCTAAAAATCATTAATCATGGAGATTTTTGCATCACTACAGAGGGAGTGTAGGAATCCAAGAAAATATTGAAAGCTAATTTATTTAAAAATAATACTCTTAAATAAATTAGTCAAGTCTTAATTACAATATCTAACTAGAAATTTTGACTTTCTATAGAAAAATGTCTGCATCCAACCCACTAGCACATATCCTGGACACCCATAGACTGATCAAATCCAATTATAAGGATTGACTCTAGAACTTCAAAATTATTTTAGATTCTGAGAAGTTAACTCATGTGTTGGACCAGGACCCTCCCATCTTAACAGCTTGTCCATCTGCTGAACGGAGAGTGTGTCTTGAAAAGTGGACGAACGGAGATAACAAGACCAGATATTATATGTTGGGCTTGATGTCTGATGAACTTCAGTGTCAACATGAAAATATCAGGATTGTCTGCCAAATATTGGCTCACCTATAAGAGATGTTTGGTGAACAGAGTCGTGCAGCCAAGTATTAAGTCACTAAAACTCTTTTCAAGGCTAAAATGCATGATGGACAGTCAGTCCAAGATCATTGTCTGATGATGATCAAGGAGTTGGAAGAGCTTGAGAAGCTCGGAGTGAAGTTGGATCTGGATCTACAGAATGATATAATTTTGCAATCCTTGACTAATGCATATGGACAGTTCATCATGAACTACCATATGCATAAACTTCAAAATTCCCTGGCCAAATTTATGAATATGCTGGTTACTGCTGAGCTTTCCATGAAAGGTTCTAAAGGGTCAATGCTTGCAATGGAATCGACTTCTTTCAAGAGAAAGTCTTTTGCAAAGAAGAAAAGTCAGTGAAAAAGCAGAAGGTGGAAGGAGGAAAGAAGAAAAAGATAGAGCTGAAGAAGAAGGCTGACAAAGAAAAATATTTCTATTGCAATGATGGCGGCCACTGAAAATAGAACTACCCTACTTACCTGGCCACCCTGAAGAATAAAAAGGAGGCAGGTCCTTCTGGAGGTATGCTCATTATTGAGTCTAACCTTATGATTTCTTCTGCATCCAGTTGGATGCTTGACTCTGGTTCTAGTGCTCATTTGTGCACTTCCATGTAGGATCTTGAGGATAGCAGGAGGCTGAGGGATAGCAAGATGATCCTATGCATTGAAAATAGAGCAAGAGTTGCTGTCGTGGCGGTGGGAACATACCCTCTTCGACTACCATCTGGTTTAGACTTAGTTTTAAAAGATTGTTATTATGTCCCTACCGCAAGCAAGAATTTGATTTCTATTTCATGCCTAGCATTAGAAGGCTATGTAATTAGTTTTCTTAAGGACCATTATAACATTCTTTATGAAAGAAATAAAATTGCAAGTAGTTTTCTTATTAACGGTCTTTATCAGTTACATATTGATGTATCTATTTTTAATATCAAGCAAAATATGAATGCCATGAAACGACCTAGGGATAATCCAAACGATAGGTATCTATGGCACCTAAGACTAGACCATATAGCAGAAGATAGGATTAACAAATTGGAGAAAATCGGGCTATTGAGTCTGTTGATTTCTGAGTCTTATCCAATTTGTGAATCTTGTTTTCATGGCAAAATGACTAAGCTTCCTTTTGTAGGATATGGGCCACGGATCTTCCTGCCCTAGTACATACTAACGTATATGGCTCATTTGATGTGCAGGCTAAAGGTAATTTTGTCTACTTCATTACCTTTACTGATGTCTATCTAGGTATGGGTATGTGTATCTTATGGGACACAAGTCTGAAGCTTTTGAAAAGTTCAAAAAATTCAGACATGAAGTAGAAAAATAAACTAAAAAATCCATTAAGATTCTTCAATCAGATTGAGGAGGTGAATACCTTAGTCAAAAATTCCTGAACTATCTCATGAAAAATGGCATAGTCTCTCAATGGACTCTACCTGGAATACCTCAACTCAATGGAATTTTAGAACGGAGGACCAGACCTTATTAGATATGGTTCGATCCATGATGAACTTCACAGACCTCCCTGATTATTTTTTGGGACATTCTTTGTTAACTACAATATATTTACTGAATAGGGTTTCTTCTAAAATCGTTCCTACCACTCTATATGAGATATGGCATGGTAAGAAACCAAGTCTGAGTCATCTCAGAATTTGGGGTTGTCCGACTCATATCAAAAGACAATAAGCGAACAAGTCAGACTTCAGATCCTTTAGAGCTCGATTTATAGGATATCTTAAAGAATCATTAGAATATTATTTCTACATTCCAGAAGATCACAATGTGATTATGAGTCGATATATCATCTTTCTTGAAAAATAGTTTATTCAAGATGGCAGCATTGGAAAGAAAATCAAGCTCGATGAGAAAGTCTTATAAGAACAATGAGCTAAGGATCAATTGGAACCAAATCAGGTTGAGCCAATACAATCACTACCTCCACCTCATAGAT
This sequence comes from Cocos nucifera, assembly GCA_006176705.1. Classification (NCBI taxonomy): domain Eukaryota; kingdom Viridiplantae; phylum Streptophyta; class Magnoliopsida; order Arecales; family Arecaceae; genus Cocos; species Cocos nucifera. The sequence continues at coordinate 7,718 of QRFJ01007109.1, forward strand.
CGAAAAGGATTTTCCATCCTCCTGAGAGGTACTTAGGTACTATTTTAGAGGAAGTAGAGGAAATGTTCCTCGTAGGTAATGGGGTTCATGATGATGATCTCAAAACCTATAATGAGGTGGTATTGGATATCGACTCCGAGAAATGGCTAAAGGCAATGAAGTCAGAAATTGACTAAATGCACTCAAACCAAGTCTGAACATTAATAGATCCATTAGAAGGTATAGTACCTATTGGGTGTAAATGGATCTACAAGAGAAAGATTGGTGTAGATGAGAATGTGGAGACATTCAAAGCTAGATTACTGGCAAAAGGTTATAGTCAGCGTGAAGGTATTGACTATCAGGATACTTTTTTGCTAGTAGCTATGCTAAAATCCATCCACACATTGCTTGCTGTTGCAGTAGATTTCGATTATGAAATATGACAAATGGACATGAAAATGACATTCTTAAATGGATGTCTTGAGGAAGATATCTATATAGAATAGTCGCTAGATTTCACATCCAGTGATGCTGATCATAAGGTATGCAAGTTGCAAAGGTCCATATATGGACTTAAGCGAGCATCTCGAAGCTGGAACACTCATTTTAATGATGTGATCAAATCGTTTAGTTTCATCAGTAACGAGGAGGAGCCATGTATCTTCAAAAAGATCAGTGAGAGCACTGCTGTCTTCCTCGTATTGTATGTGGATGATATCCTCCTTATTGGGAATGATATTCCTATGTTGACCGTAGTTAAAATGTGGTTCCAAAGAATTCTCCATAAAAGACCTACGTGAAGCATCGTTTATTCTAGGAATTAAGGTCTATAGAGATAGACCGAATAGGATGCTAAGACTTTCATAGAAGATGTACATAGAGGAAGTGCTAAAGAAGTTTAGCATGGAAAACTCAAAGAGGGGATTTGTATCCTTCAGAAATGGTATTCATTTTTCCAAGAAGATGTGCCCTAGCTGTGAGTGTGACGAGCAGATATCAGTCAAATCCAGATGAAGAACACTGGACTTCTGTGAAATGTATCCTTAAGTACTTAAGAAGAACTAAAGATATGTTGTTGGTCTTTGGTAATGGAGAACTCCAAGTCCAAGAATATACAGACTCGGATTTTATGTCCAATGTAGATGATCGAAAGTCAGCATCTGGGAGTCTATTTGTGTGTAATGGTAGTGCTGTCAGTTGGAAGAGATCCAAGCAAACTGTGATAGTGGATTCCACCATGAAAGCAGAATATATTGCTATGTTAGAAGCTATGAAGGAGGCATTCTGGTATAAGAAGTTTGCCGCAGAAATCAGAGTGATGCCATCAGATGCCATTCCTCTGTACTGCGATAACAATGGCGCCATAGCTTTAGCTAAAGAGCCAAGGTCTCATCAGAAATCCAAGCACATCGAGCGACGATACTACCTCATCCATGATTACCTCGAGAAGGGTTACGTCGAGATCAAGAGAGTCGACTCTGTAGACAATGCGGCAGACCCGCTTACAAAATCATTAGACTAGTAGAAGATCGAAGCCCACCTTGAGAAGATGGGACTTAGATTTGTAGCCAATTGGCTTTAGGTCAAGTGGAAGATTATTAGATATGTGTGCCCTAGAAGCCAGAATTGACTGACACTTGTAATACACTTCTAGGAACAAAATTATAATTTTAACTATAAATAATAGAATGGGTTATTTTCTATCACAAATGTGTATTTAGTGTCTGTGATACATCGCTTGAGTTAATGGTAATGATAATTTTTATTTTCAAAAGTTTAAAATTTAAGACAAGAATTTTTATTATTAATCCATAAAATGCTCTTGACCGTAGGATCATCATGAGGATGGTGATTGATCCAGAAGGTTGGTGTACAATCACTAGTAGATGAGTCTTGAGTCTACAATGTAGAGACACTAGAGCGAGTGTACAGGTACTCATTATAGAACGAGGACACTAAGGGTGACCACCTCGAGCAGTCATAAGGAAGTCTACCTTCTCATCGATGACTGACTCAAAGCTATAGTGGTTTGTCTGATTTTTTGATCTAAGGTGCATCGATAGATCATCTTGACGATGTTATAGTTTAACTACACCATGACTCAATCTCCTGGCCATTTGGAACCCTAAGGTGTATGTTGGCTATGGCATGTTCATTGTAGGAATTAGATTGCACCAAGAAGGAATCTATCTACATCGATGGATAAGGAGCAACCCTATAAGGATCATAAGAATCAAGTCCATAAGCCCATGGCCATGGCAGAGTGAAATAATAGAAAGAGTTCTATTAAGGTTTTCACATCGGACTTGAATCGAATGGTTAAATCATATGATAGAAATTAGGGTTTGACGAATTTACCTTAACCCTAATCTGATCGGGGCTCAAGATTGAAGAAATTAATCACATAAGTAGCTGCACCAAGAGGTTCATTTTTAGTTTTGATGGGTTGCCACCATATACTGCTAGGTGTCACTGGTGGATTTTGGGAGCAATTAGAATAATTTAGATGATCGATCATTCTAGTTATTTGAATTAGAAGAGTTCTAATCCATAGAATGAAGTTTCGATGATGTCAATGATTGAGAATATGACATATTCTATTACCATATAGAACTGAACCTAACTGGATCACACAAACATGGGTTTGGATTTGGACATCATCAATTGGACTAACCCAGTTCAATTGATTTGAATAAAATTCAATTAGGTTCAAGAAAATCGTGCTAGCATACGATTGAGCCTAACGTTCTCCTTCTACTATCATCAAAAGTTGTCTCGATTGAGCCAAATATGTTTGTGCTCACTCAGATACCTTTACTTGGTCTAACTGGAGCTTGTTCAGCTCAGAAAAGGGTTGTCTTAATTTATGAGATAATTTTGAGATAACACCTGCCATTTTCCATCGCTGCTAATTTTTGTCTTTGACTTTGGTCAAACGTTGACCTTTAACACTTAGACATCTGCCCTTGTATCATATGCCTGTAGGAGAGTAGATAGGGGCTTGTCCCCTTGCTAGAAATTGGAAAGAAGTGGGCATATGCCTAGGGAGGCATGCGCCCATGGTTAGGGATGCCTGGAGTCCAATACAGATGGGACTTGAAGTTGCTTCTAGGATTCTACCTAGGTGGCGCAAACCTATAGACTTTGACTAGTCTTAGGAACCATCTAAGTATAAATTAAGGGGACACTCATCTAATTAGATTAAGTGATGTCATCCCATCAATCAGATTTAGATCTGATTGCACGAAGCAACGTAATTGGCCGAGATAATATGGCACTGCATGGCGCAGTAGGGTCTATACGAACCCTGTCTGCACCCAACTTTTATAGAGTTCTCTCTTAGCCCATGCCCCAAGGCTGCTCCTCTCCCTCCTCCATGCCAACTTCTGGTCCTCTCTCTCCTCTCCATGCCCAAGGAATTTTGGGCTCTAGTTTGGTGCGATTAAGGCAAGAGAAAACTGACGAAAAAGGAAGAAGATAGCACTGTTGCAGATACGACTGCAGATCTTCGAAAGAAATTTTGATGATCCTCTAAATTAGATTCAGATCTGATATTTAGAGAGGTGATAAAGAAGGAGAAAATCTTTAGATCTAATTTGAGTGGATATCGGTAGAGGCCAAACTCTTGCGTGGCTAGATCCAGAACCTTAGGCAATCAGTAGGATCATCAAAGGATAATCTGATTACCTAACATTATGGTACTAATTAATCAGATTTAATTTATTTTTATTTTTATTTTTATTTACTAGACTAATAAAATTAGATCTGAAACATCTTAGATCTGATCTGGATACAAGAGAAATTTTTTTGAAATATCTCTCTTAATCCGATCAAATCTGTACGAACCTGATCCGGAAAATCAGGATTTTTTCTTCAAGAGATCTGGTGCTTCCACGAGTAGATGTTTTACAACCTCAAAATCAAGAAAAGCTCACACCAAAGTAGAAAGGCCCCTATAAGGTCATAGAAGTCATGTGACTGGAAACATATTACCTAAAGAAGCATGGAGGATCAGCAGTCCCACGATCTTGGAACTTGGAGAACATGTGAATGTATTATCAATAATCTTGTTTAAATAATTTTTTTTATTCCAATATTATTGTTTCTTGGTGCAAAACTATATGATGGTAGGAGACAACTTAATTGAACTCCATCCTTAAATGAAGTAGAAGACTTTCGGTTGTTTAAGATAGGATGAGGGGATAGGCCCCTTCAATGATCCTTTTGTGCCCCAATAACTTTGTTAGGGATAGGAGGACATCGCCCTAATAAAGGTAAAGGCTGACCCTATCAGAAATAGGAGTAAAAATCACATCCTGACTGGGGGACATGGGAAGAGGCACTTTCAAAGGCCCTTTTGTACTCCAATAATTTTCTTAGGGACAAGAGAAGGACCTCACCTTAACAAACATAAAGGCCAATTATATCAGAAATTAGAAAAGAACCTCATCTTGACATGGATGAAGACCTCCAGTTATTCAAGTTAGTTAGAGGGGAGAGATCCTTTCAATGACCCTTTTGTATCCTAATAACTTTGTTAGTGATAGGAGGAGGACCTCATCCTAACAAAGATAAAGACCAACCCTATCAGGAATAAGAGGAGGATCTTATTCTAACTGGAAGATTCGAGGAGAGGCCCTTTCAATGGTTCTTTCACATCCCAATACCTTCATTGAAAAAAGGAGGACCTCATCCAGGCACAAAAGATGCAAGGACTGTTAGATATATGTGCCCTAGAAGCCAGAATTGGCTGACACTTGCAATACACTTCTAGGGGCAAAATTGTAATTTTGACTATAATTAATAAATGGGTTATTTTCTATCACACATGTGTATTTAGTGTCTGTGATACATCCTTTGAGTTAATGGTAATGATAATTCATATTTTCAAGAGTTGAAAATTTTAGACATGAATAATCATTATTAACTCATAAATAGCTCCCGACCATAGGATCATCACGAGGATGGTGATTGATCCGGAAGGTTGGTGTACGATCGCTTCTCTTTAGTAGATGAGTCTTGAGTCTATGGTGTGGAGACACCGGAGCGAGAGTACAGGTACTCGTTAGAGAACGAGGGCACTGAGCGTGACCACCTCGAGTAGTCATTAGGGAGTCTACCTTCTCGTCAATGACTGACTCGATGCTGCAGTAGTGTGTCTGGTTCTTTGACCTGAGATGCATCGGCAGTTCACCTTGAGGGTGTTATAGTTTGACTACACCATTACTCGGTCTCCTAGCCATATGGAACCCTGAGGTGTATGTTGGCTATGACATGTTCATTGTAGGAACTGGATTGCATCAAGATGGGATCTATCTACCTCGGTGGTAGAGGAGTAGCCCTATGATGATCATGAGAATCAAGTCCAGAAGCCCATGGCCATGGCAGAGTGAAATAATAGAAAGAGTTTCTATTTAGATTTTCACATTGGACTCGAATCGAATGATTACATCATATGACAGAGACTAGGGTTTGACGAGTTCACCTTAACCCTAATCTGATCGGGGCTCAAGATAGAAGAACTGAATCACACAGGTAGCTGCACCAAGAGGTTCGCATTCAGCTCTGATGGGTTGCCACCATATACTGCTAGGTGTCACTGGTGGATTTTGGGAGCAATTAGAATGATTTAGATGATCGATCATTCTAGCTGTTCGAATCAGAAGAGTTCTGATCCATCGAAAGGAGTTTCGATGATGTCTATGATAGAGATCATGACATATCCCATTACCATACAGAACTGAACCTAACTGGGTCACACAAACAAGGGTTTGAATCTGGTGATCATCAATTGAACTGATCTAGTTCAATTGATCTGAATGAGATTCAATTAGGTTCAAGGAAATCGTGCTAGCACTCGATTGAACCTAACGTTCTTCTTTTACTATCATAAATAAGTTGTCCTGACTGAGCCAAAGGAGTTTGTGCTCAATCAGAGGCCTTCATATGGTCTGACTGGAGGTTGTCCAAGTCAGAATAGGTTGTCTTATTTGTAAGACATTACCTGCCATTTTTGGTCACCTGCCATTTCTTGTTCTTTGACTTTGGTCAAAAGTCTACCTTTGACTGGTCAAACGTTGACCATTGACCCTTTGACTTTTGACCACATGTCATGCACCTATTGGAGAGCTGGTGGGGGCTTGTCCCCCTGCCAGAACCTGGCAAGGAGAAGGGCGCACGCCAAGGGTGGCGTGAGCCCAAGTAGGAGGCGCCTAGGAGTCCTTGTTGGACAAGGACTCCACCTCCCTTTAGGATTCCAATTAGAGTTCTACTAAGAATCCAGTTTGACTGGTCTTAGGCGCCCTCTAAGGAGGAATCCAGGGGTCTCTTTTTCAACCAATCAGATTTAGATCTGATTTCACAAAGGGTTGTGATTGGTTGAGAGGAAGAGGAGTTGGATCACAAGCTTAGTCTATAAATAAGACCCTGCGCCCAACCCTAATCCTAAGAAGTAATTCAATTGAAGAGATTTCCCACGCCCCAAGGCTGCCTCTCCCCTCCTTCTCCATGCCATACTCTCTTCTCCCCTTGCTCTCCACGTCCAAAAGTGTTTTGGACTTAGTTTGGTGCGATTCAGATCAAGGAAAGGCGATCAAAAGCAAGAAGGCTGCGCTGCTGCAAAAGGACGACTGCAGATCTTCAAAAGAGTTTTGAAGATCCTCCAGATCAGATCCAGATCTGATTTTTGGAGGTGTGATAGAGAAGAAGAGGATCTCCAGATCCAACCCGAGTGGATACCGGTAGAGGCCAGGCGCTTGCGTGGCTAAGATCCAGAACCTTCCGCTGCAATCAGGATCATCTACAGGGTAATAGGATTACCCAAATCAGGTAAATTAAATTTGATTTAATTTATCTTATTTTATTTTATTTATTAAAATAATAAGAATCAGATCTGAAACATATCAAGATCTGATTAAGATCAAGAGAAAAATTTTTGAAATATATCTCTTGATCTAATCAGATCTGGACGAACCTGGACCGGGAAATCAGGATTTCCCTTCAACTGGTATCAGAGCCATGGTTCTAAAATTGTTTAGATCTGATTTTAATTTTATTTTAATTAAAAATAATGTGATTTCAGATGTCACATGAGATGTGATCAGATCTGAAATCAGAAAAATTAAAATTAAATGATTTGGATCTAAGAACATGAAGATATGCATGACTAGTTCTAGAATAGAATAGTTCTATAGAATAGTTTTGCATGTCTTTGATTTAATCTGATTAAATCATATTTTAGATCTTCTTATTTACTATTTTCTGATATTATAAGTGTTATAATAACATCTGATAAACAGCAAATAAAAATTATTTAATTTTAAATATCATATGAGATATGATAGATGCATGACTAGACTAGTTGTAGAATAGTTCTACATAATTGTCTAGATTAGAATTTATTTTGATTAGATCAATTTAAATCTAATTTTTTAGATTATTATGTGATAATTTAGATCTGAAAACATGCATGATTATGATACATGAGATGTATGCAAAATATGCCATGATTAGATCTAAATTTGTATATGAGATATATGATATAGATCTATAACTGTTTTGTAGTATTGAATACATGTTCCTGATTAAGGCGTTCCTCTTGGCCGTCCGGTCATAAGAACGAAGAAGGGTTTAAAGGCCCTCTCTTCCCATTCGATGGGGTGTTCTTATGATGTGTAGGGGTGCTGCGTGTTCGTCCTTAATCAGAAACCCAAAACTTACTTTCTGCAAAACCCTAGATCCTGAAACCCTAGGATTTATTGTGCATATTTTGTTTATGAACCCAACTTAATTAAGAATTAAGTTTATGGAATATTAATTAGGTCTAAAATTGAGAATTTCAGATCTAAGACATATTCATAATACTGGGTTCGGGCTTGGGGTAGCTCAATTAGGTCTAAGCGGTTGATCAAACCGAATCAAGAGTTGGTTAGATGGGATCAACAATGCTTAAATTGACCAGCCTAATAGGATTAAGTCTGGGTCAAGATCGAGTCACGATCAAGCAAGACCTAATTAGGCTCAGAGGTTAGAGTCTGGATTGTAGGCTAACCCAATTGGTTCTGACTCAACAATTTGGTGTCTAAGGTAAGTTTGGCACAGACGACCGACTGGTTTTTAATTGGAAGCTACTCGACCTGAATGCGTTCTTGTGCGAGTTAATGGCATATTCCTTCCACCGGTCTCACTTACCTGGCCATATCTGTTGACACAGTTCTGATCTGAGGTGGTCAATAATCCGAGCTGAACCCATGCCACTAGGTTAGTCATAATTGTTATGACTAAGCCAAGTCTAGTTTAATGAGACCTGAATCAATTCTCCCTAAGAAAAGATTAAGTCTGAGGTCTTCCACCATTGTAGACGTGCGGGCCCTTCCCGGGGTTGATTGTTCTCGGCTGGATACAGTGGCTCAGTTGCACCGGGAAGACGCAACCATGTCTATTAGGCATTGGATGCTATGGGCTGGAGGATGAGTTGGGCTCAATATTCCGGATACGGTGAGAGACCCAATTAGGAACCCAGTCTATGCAAATGGTGGGTCTGACTTAACTAAGGAGTGGATCAATATTCCGGATACGGTGAGATTCATGAATTAGAGACCAAGTTTGGGTGCACCATGATTAGAGAATCATTGAACAAGAGTTGTTCACTCATTGGCTAACCCATCACCAATAACTGTTAGGTGAGGTGATGAGTCAGTTGGTGAGACCGCACCACCCACTAGAAATCATCAATCGCGGAGATTTTCGCATCTCTACAGAGGGAGTGTAGGGATCCGAGAAAATAGTGGGAGCTAATTTGTTTAAAAATAAAATCCCTAAACAAATTGGTCAAGTCAAAATTACAGTATCTAACTAGAATCTTTGACTCTCTACAGGAAAATGTCTGCGTCCAACCCACTGGCACGTATCCTAGACACACATAGACTGACTGGACCCAATTATAAAGATTGGCTCAGGAACTACAAAATTGTTTTGGGTTCAGAGAAGTTAACACATGTTTTGGACCAGGACCCTCCCACCTTACCAGCTCGTCCATCCACTGAACAGAGAGCGTCTCTGGAAAAATGGATTGACGAAGACAATAATAAGGCCAGATACTACATGTTGGGCTCGATGTCTGATGAGCTCCAGCGCCAACATGAAGATATCGGGACTGCTCGCCAAATGTTGGCTCACCTGCAGGAGATGTTTGGTGAACAGAGTCGCGCAGCCAAATATCAAGTCACGAAAATGACTTTTTAAGGCTAAGATGCGTGATGGGCAGTCAGTCCAAGATCACTGTCTGACAATGATCAAGGACATGGAAGAGCTTGAGAAGCTCGGTGTGAAGTTGGACTTGGACTTGCAGAACGATATTATTCTGCAATCCTTGACTGATGCATATGGGCAATTCATCATGAATTACCACATGCATAAACTTCAAAATTCCTTGGCCGAGTTGATGAATATGCTGGTTACCGCTGAGCTTTCTATGAAAGGTTCTAAAGGCTCAGTTCTTGCTATGGAACGGACTTCTTCCAAAAGAAAGTCTTATGGAAAGAAAAAGAAGTCTGTGAAAAAGCAAAAGGTAGAAGGATCAAAGAAGAAGAAGGCAGAACCGAAGAAGAAGGTCGATGGCAAAGGAAAGTGTTTCCATTGCAACAGCGACGGCCATTGGAAGCGGAACTGCCCTACTTACCTGGCCACCCTAAAGAACAAGAAGGAAGGTCCTTCTGGAGGTATGCTCGTTATTGAGTCTAACCTTACGGTTTCTTCTGCATCCAGTTGGGTGCTTGACTCTGGTTCTAGTGCTCATCTGTGCACTTCTATGCAGGGTCTTGAGGATAGCAGGAGGCTGAGGGATGGAGACATGATCCTACGCATCGGTAATGGAGCAAGAGTTGCTGCAGTAGCCGTGGGAACATACCCTCTTCGATTACCATCTGGTTTAGACTTAGTTTTGAAAAGACTGTTATTATGTGCCTGCAGCTAGCAGGAATTTGATTTCTGTTTCATGCTTAGCACAAGAAGGTTATGTGATCACCTTCTTTAAGGACCATTGTAACATTCTTTATGAAAGAAATAAAATTGCAAATGGTTTCCTTATTAATGGTCTTTATCAGCTACATATTGATGTACCTGTTCTTAACTATCGAGCAAAACGTGAATGCCAAACGACCTAGGGATAGTCCAAACGACAGATATCTATGGCACCTGAGATTAGGTCATATAGCAGAAGATAGGATCAACAAATTGGAGAAAAATGGGCTATTGAGTCCATTGACTTTTGAGTCATATCCAACTTGTGAATCTTGTCTTCAAGGCAAAATGACTAAACTCCCTTTTGTTGGACATGGGGAGAGGGCCACAGATCTCCTTGCCCTAGTACATACTGATGTGTGCGGCCCATTTGATGTGCCGGCTAGAGGCAATTTTGTCTACTTCATTACCTTTACCGATGATCTGTCTAGGTATGGGTATGTGTATCTTATGAGACACAAGTCTGAAGCTTTTGAAAAGTTCAAAGAATTCAGACATGAAGTAGAAAAACAAACTGGAAAACCCATTAAGGTTCTTCGATCAGATCGAGGAGGTGAATACCTTAGCCGGGAATTCCTAGACTATCTTAAGGAAAATGGCATAGTCTCTCAATGGACTCCACCAGGAACACCTCAACTCAACGGGGTTTCAGAACGGAGAAATCGGACTCTATTGGATATGGTTCGATCCATGATGAGCTTCACAGACCTCCCTGATTTTCTTTGGGGACATTCATTGTTAACTTCAATCTTATCTACTGAATAGGGTTCCCTCTAAAACCGTTCCTACCACACCGTATGAGATATGGCACGGTAAGAAACCAAGTCTGAGTCATCTCAGAATTTGGGGTTGTCCGGCTCATGTCAAAAGACAACAAGCGGACAAGTTAGAGTTTAGGTCCTTTAGAGCTCGATTCATAGGATATCCTAAAGAGTCATTAGGATACTATTTCTACATTCCAGAAGACCACAATGTGATTGTGAGTCGACATGCCATATTTCTTGAAAAATAGTTTATTCAAGATAGTGGCATTGGAAAGCAGATTAAGCTTGATGAGAAAGTCTCACAAGCAGAAAGAGCTAAGGACCAAGTTGGAACCAAATCAGGTTGAGCCAATAAGAACACTACCTCCTCCACCTCGTAGATCGGAAAGAGTTTCCCGTCCCCCTGAAAGATACTTAGGTATTATTTCAGAGGAAGTAGAGGAAATGTTCCTCATAGGTAATGGTGCTCATGGTGATGATCCCAAAACCTACAACGAGGCGATATCAGATATCGACTCCGAGAAATGGCTAGAGGCAATGAAGTCAGAAATTGACTCGATGCACTCAAACCAAGTCTGGACCTTGGTAGATCCACCAGAAGGTATAGTACCTATTGGGTGTAAATGGATCTTCAAGAGAAAGATTGGTGCAGATGGGAATGTGGAGACATTCAAGGCTAGACTGGTGGCAAAAGGTTATAGTCAACGCGAAGGCATTGACTATCAGGATACCTTTTCCCCAGTAGCTATGCTAAAATCCATCCGCACATTGCTTGCTGTTGCAGCCTATTTCGATTATGAAATATGGCAAATGGACGTGAAAATGGCATTCCTTAAATGGATATCTTGAGGAAGATATCTATATGGAACAGCCGCTAGGTTTCACATCCAGTGATACTGATCACAAGGTTTGCAAGCTGCAAAGGTCCATATATGGACTTAAGCAAGCATCTCGGAGCTGGAACACTCGTTTCAATGATGTGATCAAAAAGTTTGGTTTCATCAAAAATGAAGAGGAACCATGTGTTTTCAAAAGGGTCAGTGGGAGCGCTGTTGTCTTCCTCGTATTGTACGTGGATGACATCCTCCTTATTGGGAATGATATTCCCATGTTGACATCAGTCAAGATGTGGTTGTCCAAGGAATTCTCCATGAAAGACCTAGGTGAAGCATCCTTTATTCTAGGAATTAAGGTCTATAGGGATAGACCGAATAGGATGCTAGGACTTTCACAGAAGATGTACATAGAGGAAGTACTAAAGAGGTTTAGTATGGAAAACTCTAAGAGGGGATTAATACCCTTCAGACATGGTATTCATCTTTCCAAGAAGATGTGCCCCAGCACACCTGAGGAAATAGAACGCATGAGCAAGATCCCTTATGCTTCTGCAATAGGGAGCCTCATGTATGCCATGCTATGTACACGACCTGATATAGCCCATGCTGTGAGTGTCACAAGCAGATATCAGTCAAATCCAGGTGAAGAACACTGGACTTCTGTGAAATGTATCCTTAAGTACTTGAGAAGAACTAAGGATATGATGTTGGTCTTTGGTAATGGAGAACTCCAAGTCCAGGGATACACAGACTCGGACTTTCATGTCCGATATAGATGATCGAAAGTCGACATCTGGAAGTCTGTTTGTGTGCAATGGTGGAGCTGTCAGCTGGAAGAGTTCCAAGCAAACTGTGATAGCAGATTCCACCATGGAAGCAGAATATATAGCTGCATCAGAGGCTGCAAAGGAAGCATTCTGGTACAAGAAGTTTGCTGCAGAAATTGGAGTAATGCCATCAGATGCCATTCCTCTTTACTGCGACAACAATGGCGCCATAGCCCTTGCTAAGGAGCCGAGGTCTCACCAGAAGTCCAAGCACATTGAGCGGCGATATCCATCCTCATCCGCGATTACCTCGAGAAAGGGTTACGTCGAGGTCAAGAGAGTCAACTCCACAGATAATGTGGCAGACCCACTTACAAAGCCGTTGGGCCAGCAGAAGATCGAAGCCCACCTTGAGAAGATGGGACTTAGACTTGTAGCCAATTGGCTTTAGGACAAGTGGGAGATTGTTAGATATATGTGCCCTAGAAGCCAGAATTGGCTGACACTTGTAATACACTTCTAGGGGCAAAATTATAATTTTGACTATAATCAATAAAATGGGTTATTTTCTATCACATATGTGTATTTAGTGTCTGTGATACATCCTTTGAGTTAATGGTAATGATAATTCATATTTTCAAGAGTTGAAAATTTAAGACATGAATAATCATTATTAACTCATAAAATGCTCCCGACCATAGGATCATCACGAGGATGGTGATTGATCCGGAAGGTTGGTGTACAATCGCTTCTCTTTAGTAGATGAGTCTTGAGTCTACGGTGTGGAGACACCGGAGCGAGAGTACAGGTACTCGTTAGAGAACGAGGGCACTGAGCGTGACCACCTCGAGTAGTCATTAGGGAAGTCTACCTTCTCGTCAATGACTGACTCGATGCTGCAGTAGTGTGTCTGGTTCTTTGACCTGAGGTGCATCGGCAGTTCACCTTGAGGGTGTTATAGTTTGACTACACCATTACTCGGTCTCCTAGCCATATGGAACCCTGAGGTGTATGTTGGCTATAGCATGTTCATTGTAGGAACTGGATTGCATCAAGATGGAATCTATCTACCTCGGTGGTAGAGGAGCAGCCCTATGATGATCATGAGAATCAAGTCCAGAAGCCCATGGCCATGGCAGAGTGAAATAATAGAAAGAGTTTCTATTTAGATTTTCACATTGGACTTGAATCGAATGATTACATCATATGACAGAGACTAGGGTTTGACGAGTTCACCTTAACCCTAATCTGATCGGGGCTCAAGATAGAAGAACTTAATCACACAGGTAGCTGCACCAAGAGGTTTGCATTAAGCTCTGATGGGTTGCCACCATATACTGCTAGGTGTCACTGGTGGATTTTGGGAGCAATTAGAATGATTTAGATGATCGATCATTCTAGCTGTTCGAATCAGAAGAGTTCTGATCCATCGAAAGGAGTTTCGATGATGTCGATGATAGAGATCATGACATATCCCATTACCATACAGAACTGAACCTAACTGGGTCACACAAACAAGGGTTTGAATCTGGTGATCATCAATTGAACTGATCCAGTTCAATTGATCTGAATGAGATTCAATTAGGTTCAAGGAAAATCGTGCTAGCACTCGATTGAACCTAACGTTCTTCTTTTACTATCATAAATAAGTTGTCCTGACTGAGCCAAAGGAGTTTGTGCTCAATCAGAGGCCTTCATATGGTCTGACTGGAGGTTGTCCAAGTCAGAATAAGGTTGTCTTATTTTGTAAGACATTACCTGCCATTTTTGGTCACCTGCCATTTCTTGTTCTTTGACTTTGGTCAAAAGTCTACCTTTGACTGGTCAAATGTTGACCATTGACACTTTGACTTTTGACCACATGTCATGCACCTATTGGAGAGCTGGTGGGGGCCTGTCCCCCTGCCAGAACCTGGCAAGGAGAAGGGCGCACGCCAAGGGTGGCGTGAGCCCAAGTAGGAGGCGCCTAGGAGTCCTTGTTGGACAAGGACTCCATCTCCCTTTTTGGATTCCAATTAGAGTTCTTCTAAGAATCCAGTTTGACTGGTCTTAGGCACCCTCTAAGGAGGAATCCAGGGGACTCTATTCCCACCAATCAGATTTAGATCTGATTTCACAAAGGGTTGTGATTGGTTGGGAAGAAGAGGAGTTGGATCACAGCTTAGTCTATAAATAAGACCCTGCGCCCAACCCTGAAAAAAATCAATCAAGAAGAATCAAGAAGCAATTTCCCACGCCCCAAGGCTGCCTCTCTCCCTCCTTCTCCATGCCATAACTCTCTTCTCCCCTTGCTCTCCACGTCCAAAAGTGTTTTGGATTTGGTTGGTGCGATTCCAGATCAAGAAAAGGCGATCAAAAGCAAGAAGGCTGCGCTGCTGCAAAGGACGACTGCAGATCTTCAAAAGGAGTTTTGAAGATCCTCCAGATCAGATCCAGATCTGATTTTTGGAGGCGTGATAGAGAAGAAGAGGATCTCCAGATCCAGCCCGAGTGGATACCGGTAGAGGCCAGGCGCTTGCGTGGCTTGATCCAGAACCTTCCGCTGCAAACAGGATCATCAACAGGGTAATAGGATTACCCTATTCAGGTAAATTGAATGTGATTTAATTTATCCTTTTCATTTAATTTTTATTAAATAAATAAGAATCAGATCTGAAGCATCCCTGATCTGATACAGATCTAAGAGAAAAATTTTTGAAATATATCTCTTGATCTGATCAGATCTGAACGAACCTGGTCAGGGAAATCAGGATTTCCCTTCAAGGACCCAATTAAACAAACCCCAAAAAAACTTACTTGAGGGTTATCATCTACGATTAAAGGACACATATGCAGTGGCAAACTACAACTATTATCAAAGGATAACTTCACAATCATTGAAAAAAAAGAGAAAAACTATGAAAGCATATGTCTGAGATGAGACAACCATAGCATTTCATTGAAATAAAAGTTTGGTACATGGAAAGGTCCGCAAGATCAATTTAGAAAAAAGAAAAGAAAAAGATGCCAAAGTACTATTCGATGTCGAACTTCGGATTGCTAGCATCGACCAATATCAGAAGCAACTTTAAGTCTTTAATCTTCTCTTCAAGCTCCTACCAAGCTACTAGGCTTTCACTCAATAACTTTTTTTGGCTCCACAAGTCATCCTCAACTTTCCACAGCTTCTTTCTTAGCACAGCCGACTTGGCCTCCGTATCCTTCACAACATCCTGTTGATAGACCATCTGCATCTTCAACTCCCATACATTCTTTTGGCTGTTCCCATACAAAGTAGACAAGCTCTCCAAAGAGCTCCATAAAGAAAAAACCTCCATTGAGTCCTTACTCGAACTAGCTTAGGTCTCATCAGACAATTATCGTCGAAGTCAAGTGATCTCATCATAAGCTCTTCGATGCTTTCCCTTGAGGTCAGTGACTTGGCCACACTAATCATATATGAATTCATTTTATGCATCCTCAGTTGTCTATATTTGATTTTGGAGTTTGAAGAACTTCTTTGTCCAGTCCCAGCCATATTCTTCCCGATTGGTGGACCACGTCGAGCTTCCTTCAAGTAACCAAATTCTTTCTTGCGTAGCCTTCAACTCAACTTCTAGAGAGCTTACCTTGGCTGCTAGAGTCCATGCCTTGTCGTTGCCAAGCTTCTTCACTCATTCTAGCTCCTTCATCAGATGGTGCTTCTTTCTGATATAATCCATAGCATCCTTCTTATGGACTTATCAAATGTGGGTGACTTCAACTGTAGCTTCTGAATAATACTTCTTCAACTTCTGAAGCTCATCCTCTACTTTTTTCAATTTTTTCTTATTTTGATGAACCTTCCTCTTAAGGTACTTAATGATAGATCGTAAAGGAAGGCCTTGGGGTAGAGGGGTAGCATCAATAGGGGGAGACAAAGCTTGATTATCTTTACTAGGGGGATTCTAAAAAACATGCACACCACGATACAAACATAAAGTAAATTTAGTTTTGTTAATTGAAATGTTCCTTGAATACAGGAGAAGAGATAAATAAAAAAGAAAAATACAAATTGGAAGGTCTCAGACCTCTGGGGGAGCGGTCAAGGAGTTTGATGCAGTGTCAGTCAGCCCCAACTCTTCAATGGCAAGCTCAGTAGGGGAAAGGTCTGTTGCGGTAGCAGGTGGTCCTGCTTCTTTATCAGGAGCCTCTTCAACATGAAAGCCAAGGTCGAGCTCGGAGAACTTGCTAGCTATCCTATCCTCACAAAGCTCGAACCCCTTGATGAAGGCCTCCTAAACGATCTTGACATTTAGATCTCCCATCTCAGAAGAGACCTTGAACTCCTCTACTGCATGGGCCTTTGCCTTCGAGATCTATCTTGAAACTTGCTCGTTCAATTTGGCGATCTCAGCTTCAACTTTCTTCCTTCTTTCTTCTTCCAAAGCTAAGACGGCCTTCAGTTCTACTGATGTTTGCTCTTCCATTATGAGCACATGTTAAAAAACTTCAATCTTAGCAGCCTTCTGTTAGATATATGTGCCTTAGAAGCCAGAATTGGCTGACACTTGTAATATACTTCTAGGGGCAAAATTATAATTTGACTATAATCAATAAAATGGGTTATTTTCTATCAAATATGTGTATTTAGTGTCTGTGATACATCCTTTGAGTTAATGGTAATGATAATTCATATTTTCAAGAGTTGAAAATTTAAGACATGAATAATCATTATTAACTCATAAAATGCTCCCGACCATAGGATCATCACGAGGATGGTGATTGATCCAAAAGGTTGGTGTACTCGCTTCTCTTTAGTAGATGAGTCTTGAGTCTACGTTGTGGAGACATCAGAATGAGAGTATAGGTACTAGCTAGAGAATGAGGGCACTGAGCATGACCACCTCGAGTAGTCAATAGGAAGTCTACCTTCTCATCAATGACTGACTAGATGTTGCAGTGGTGTGTCTGATTCTTTGACCTGAGGTACATCGGTAGTTCCCCTTGAGAGTGTTATAGTTTGACTACACCATATCTCAATCTCCTAGCCATTCGGAATTTTGAGGTGCATGTTGGCTATAGCATGTTCATTGTAGGAACTGGATTGCATCAAGATGGAATCTATCTACCTCGGTGGTAGAGGAGTAGCCCTATGATGATCATGAGAATCAAGTACCTAAGCCCATGACCATGGCAGAGTGAAATAGTAGAAAGATTTTCTATTTAGGTTTTTACATCGGACTTGAATCGAATGATTACATCATATGACAGAAACTGGGGTTTGACGAGTTCACCTTAACCCTAATCGGATCGAGGCTCAAGATAGAAGAACTTAATCACATAGGTAGCTGCACCAAGAGGTTTGCATTAAGCTCTAATGGGTTGCCACCATATACTGCTAGGTGTCACTGATGGATTTTGGGAGCAATTAGAATGATTTAGATGATCGATCATTCTAACTATTCGAATCAAAAAAGTTCTAATCCATCGAAAGGAGTTTCGATGATGTCGATGATAGAGATTATGACATATCCCATTACCATACAGAACTAAACCTAACTGGGTCACACAAATAAAGGTTTGAATCTGGTGATCATCAATTGAACTAATTCAGTTCAATTGATCTGAATGAGATTCAATTAGTTTCAAGAAAATCATGCTAGCACTCGATTGAACCTAACGTTCTTCTTTTACTATCATAAATAGTTGCCCTAACTGAGCTAAAGGAGTTTGTGCTCGATCAGAGGCCTTCAATTGGTCTGACTAGAGTCTGTCTAGATCAAAAAAGTGTTATCTTATTTTGTAAGACAATACGTGCCATTTTTGATCACCTGCTATTTCTCGTCTTTTGACTTTGGTCAAAAGTTAACCTTTGACTGGTCAAATGTTAATCATTGATACTTTGACTTCTCTCCATGTGTCACGCATCTATTGGAGAGCTGGTGGGGGCTTGTCCCCCTACCAGAAGTTGGCAAGTAGGAGGGTGCACACCAAGGGTGGCGTGCGCCCAAGCAGGAGGCACCCAGGAGTCCCTGTTAGACAGGGACTCCATCTCCTTATTAGATGCTGATTAGACTCCCCCTAAGAACCAACTTTGACTAATCTTAAGTGCCATCTAAGGATGAATCCAAGGGACTCTATTCCCACCAATCAGATTTAGATCTGATTTCACAAAGGGTTGTGATTGGTTGGGAAGAAGAGGAGTTGGATCACGCATAGTCTATAAATATGACCCTACGCCCAACTCAAGAAGATGAATGAGAATATGATTCCCATGCCCAAGGGCTGCCTCTCTCCCCTCCTCCATGCCAAGCCCATCTTCTCCCTCTTCTCTCCATGCCCAAAGTAGTGAAGGAAAATCCTGATTTTCCGATCCAGGTTCGTCCAGATCTGATTAGATCAAGAGATATATTTCAAAAATTTTCTCTTGATCTCAATCAGATCTTGATATGTTTCAGATCTGATTATTATTATTTTAATAAATAAAATAAAACAAGATAAATTAAATCAAATTTAATTTACCTGATTTGGGTAATCCTATTACCCTGTAGATGATCCTGGTTGCAGCGGAAGGTTCTGGATCTTAGCCACGCAAGCACCTGGCCTCTACCGGTATCCACTCGGGTTGGATCTGGAGAACCTCTTCTTCTCTATCACACCTCCAAAAATCAGATCTGGATCTGATCTGGAGGATCTTCAAAACTCTTTTGAAGATCTGCAGTCGTCCTTTTGCAGCAGCGCAGCCTTCTTGCTTTTGATCGCCTTTCCTTGATCTGAATCGCACCAAACTAAGTCCAAAACACTTTTGGACGTGGAGAGCAAGGGGAGAAGAGAGTATGGCGTGGAGAAGGAGGGGAGAGGCAGCCTTGGACGTGGGAAATCTCTATTGAATTCACTTAGGATTAGGGTTGGGCGCAGGGTCTTATTTATAGACCTCTTGTGATCCAACTCCTCTTCCTCTCAACCAATCACAACCCTTTGTGAAATCAGATCTAAATCTGATTGGTTGAAAAAGAGACCCCTGGATTCCTCCTTAGAGGGTGCCTAAGACCAGTCAAACTGGATTCTTAGTAGAACTCTGATTGGAATCCAAAAGGGAGGTGGAGTCCTTGTCCAACAAGGACTCCTAGGCGCCTCCTACTTGGGCTCACGCCACCCTTGGCGTGCGCCCTTCTCCTTGCCAGGTTCTGGCAGGGGGACAGGCCCCCACCAGCTCTCCAATAGGTGCATGACATGTGGTCAAAAGTCAAAGGGTGAATGGTCAACGTTTGACCAGTCAAAGGTAGACTTTTGACCAAAGTCAAAGAACAAGAAATGGCAGGTGACCAAAAATGGCAGGTAATGTCTTACAAATAAGACAACCTATTCTGACTTGGACAACCTCCAGTCAGACCATATGAAGGCCTCTGATTGAGCACAAACTCCTTTGGCTCAGTCAGGACAACTTATTTATGATAGTAAAAGAAGAACGTTAGGTTCAATCGAGTGCTAGCACGATTTCCTTGAACCTAATTGAATCTCATTCAGATCAATTGAACTGGATTAGTTCAATTGATGATCACCAGATTCAAACCCTTGTTTGTGTGACCCAGTTAGGTTCAGTTCTGTATGGTAATGGGATATGTCATGATCTCTATCATAGACATTATCGAAACTCCTTTCGATGGATCAGAACTCTTCTGATTCGAACAGCTAGAATGATCGATCATCTAAATCATTCTAATTGCTCCCAAAATCCACCAGTGACACCTAGCAGTATATGGTGGCAACCCATCAGAGCTGAATGTGAACTTCTTGGTGCAGCTACCTGTGTGATTCAGTTCTTCTATCTAAGCCCCGATCAGATTAGGGTTAAGGTGAACTCGTCAAACCCTAGTCTCTGTCATATGATGTAATCATTCGATTCGAGTCCAATGTGAAAATCTAAATAGAAACTCTTTCTATTATTTCACTCTGCCATGGCCATGGGCTTCAGGACTTGATTCTCATGATCATCATAGGGCTACTCCTCTACCACCGAGGTAGATAGATCCTATCTTGATGCAATCCAGTTCCTACAATGAACATGTCACAGCCAACATACACCTCAGGGTTCCATATGGCTAGGAGACCAAGTAATGGTGTAGTCAAACTATAACACTTCTCAAGGTGAACTGCCGATGCATCTCAGGTCAAAGAACCAGACACACTACTGCAGCATCGAGTCAGTCATTGACGAGAAGGTAGACTCCCTAATGACTACTCGAGGTGGTCACGCTCAGTGCCCTCATTCTCTAACGAGTACCTATACTCTCGCTCTGGTGTCTCCACACCGTAGACTCAAGACTCATCTACTAAAGAGAAGCGATCGTACACCAACCTTCCAGATCAATCACCATCCTCATGATGATCCTATGGTCGGAAGCTGTTTATGAGTTAATAATGATTATTCATGTCTTAAATTTTCAACTCTTGAAAATATGAATTATCATTACCATTAACTCAAAGGATGTATCACAGACACTAAATACACATGTGTGATAGAAAATAACCCATTTCATTAATTATAGTCAAAATTACAATTTTGCCCCTAGAAGTGTATTACAAGTGTCAGCCAATTCTGGCTTCTAGGGCACATATATCTAACAATCTCCCACTTGTCCTAAAGCCAATTGGCTACAAGTCTAAGTCCCATCTTCTCAAGGTGGGCTTCGATCTTCTGTTGGCCCAATGACTTTGTAAGTGGGTCTGCCACATTATCTGTGGAGTTGACTCTCTTGACCTCAACGTAACTTTTCTCAAGGTAATCGCGGATGAGATGATATCACCATTTGCTAGGAACTCTTCCAACACAAACAGTCAGCCAGATGTCGACTTTCGATCATCTATATCGGACATGAAGTCCGATTCTGTGTATCCCTGAACTTGGAGTTCTCCATTACCAAAGACCAACATCATATCCTTAGTTCTTCTCAAGTACTAAAGGATACATTTCACAGAAGTCCAGTGTTCTTCACCTGGATTTGACTGATATCTACTTGTGACACTCACAGCATGGGCTATATCAGGTCGTGTACATAGCATGGCATACATGAGGCTCCCTATTGCAGAAGCATAAGGGATCTTGCTCATGCGTTCTATTTCCTCAGGTGTGCTGGGGCACATCTTCTTGGAAAGATGAATACCATGTCTGAAGGGTATTAATCCCCTCTTAGAGTTTTCCATACTAAACCTCTTTAGTACTTTCTCTATGTACATTTTCTGTGAAAGTTCTAGCAT
>QRFJ01007110.1:0-54489 GCA_006176705.1 Cocos nucifera
GAGAGAAATAGATAAGCATCAAGAAAGGGAGAGAGCATAAAGAAAAAGGGAGCACACAAAAATAAAGAAGAAAAAGATAAGCATAAAATATAGGGGAGCACAAAATGAAAGTGGAAATAAAAGCAAAAAAATAAAAATAAAACAAGTGATGCACACTTTGAAATTTTGAAAATTTGGCACATTAATGACGGACTAATGGCACAAAATATCATATTATAATGGCACATATACCATAAAATTCTAAAACTTCTTAATTGATGGCATATCTTACTTTTAACAAATAGAAAGGGGGAGGACTATTATAACTAAAATGATAAAAGAAAGAAAGTGTATATAATCTGAATTTGCATTAGTCATCTTAACTTAAAAATATGAAATGCTATTCTCTTTACTTTGAATGCTTTTAAAATTGCAAATATTATGCATGAACTCAAAAGTTTTGTCATCATCAAAAAAGAAGAGAATGTTAACCCTAGGTATGATTTTGATGAATAACAAAATATTTGAGTTTATTTTGGGTACTAATAATTTGGTTGAAGTGGTTAAGACAAAATTCAAAAAGATAGAAATCCATCTCAATGAAGCTCCATATATTTAATTGAAAGAATCAAGAAAGAAGAGCAAAAAAGGTCAAGCAAAATATTTTACAAATAATATTGGGTTATGAACCAACTCAAGGAAAGTTTAAGGGTATATTCGGCACAATTTTAGCACTTGACACAAATCAGAAGTCGACTCTAAATCAGTAAGAGACAACTCAAGAACTCGGATAGGTACTAAATTCAAAAATAGAAGATATTATTTTGGATCCTATCGCTAGAGTCAACTCATGAAGGAGTCGACTCAAGAAAAGCAAGAACTGACTCATGTCTTAGGAGGGCACCAGTCCAAGAATAGAATGATGAATATTTCACCTTGTGATTGGAGTCGACTCACGAAATTTAGGAGTCGACTCCAGCATGCAAAATTAGCATGGGATAAAAGATATAGAATGCTAGATTTTTTGCTCTATGACTGGAGTCGACTCTCTGACTGGAATCGACTCAAGGCTCAAGAGAGTCGACTCCCTGATTTCTAATAGCTTTAACAGCTAGTTTTCAGAATGGTCTAGATTTTGTGCAAAATACTCTAAACGGCCTTTTCTGATGTTGCAACGGCTATAAACCTATTTTTGCTATTCCTAACCTAGATTAGAGACTCCTAAGACAATATTAAAGAAAGAGAACTCAAGGAATAAGCAAAAGAGAGGGAAATACATCAGTATATATTCAAAAATTCTATGTAATCCAACTAGTGAGCCTTAAAGAGCCTTCATTGTTGTTCAACCACTCAACCAGCTATGGAATTAAGGCATTCTCAAATGAAGGAAGGAAGCATTCATTGTAAAAGCCCTCCAACAACTTAGCTTGTATATCAAAGCTTCAAATCAGTTCTTCAAGAAGTTTGTTTGTATTTAAATTTTTACATTCTAAAATTTTTATATTTTAAGTTTCAATAGGATTGAAACTTGAGGGATAGGCTCATCCAAGCCTTAAATTGGATTTGTACAAGCCAAAAAGTAGCTTGAGGTTAGGTTTTGGTTGGTTAGCCCATAAAACCAACTGGATTTAGGTTGTGAACTTGGAAAAAATAATCTTATTATAATCTTGGTGATTATAATAGAATTCTCAAGTGGAGTACTTGAGGAGTGGACATAGGTGTTGTGTTTGACACCGAATCACTATAAAAGCTTTATAACTTTGTATGTGTGATTTGCTTTCTTAGCTACAATTATTTTCTACTCATTTAAGCACTATATTTTCAGCATACAAGTATTCTTGTTCTGCACATACACACTTTAATCTAAAAAAATTTTCGAAAAACCCAATTCACCCCCCCCCCCTCTTGGGTTATTCTTCTGGGCAACAATTTGATTGAGCATTAGAGCTGAGATCTAGTCTAATTGAATAAGATTCAATTTGGTTTGGTTTGAACTTGATTAAGTTAAGTCTAATTGATTTATGAGATAAGCTAATTACAAGAGAGGTCAATTTTCTATTTAATTAGGACTTAAGTGCACCTAATTTATAATTGGATTAGACTTTGAATTAAAATTAAATATAATTTAATTTAATTTAAATGGGCTTCTAGTTGGACTAGGATCATCCTTAATTGGGTTGTACCAATCCTAATTTAATTGGGCTTAAAATTTGGTTTGACCAAAGAATACATGAGAGCCCAGTTTGACTAGGACTCTCTCCCTTGCGCCAACTCATCTCTCCCCACGCCCTTCTTTTGAGTTTTTGCATGATGTTTCTCATGCCCAGGAGACCCACACATGTCCCCTCCCTCCTTGGTTTGGAAATTAGTTTTTACTTGGTCAAAACAAGCAAGTTGTTTTGACCAGGACTCTATTTGATAGAGTTTGGTAATTCCCAAACTCTATCCACTATATGGTGCCTAAAATAATCAGATTTAGATCTAATTTTTTGCATGGAAAAGGAAGGTTATTGTGCACATATTCTCTGGTATTGATGCCCAAGGAAAAGGATGAGGTGCCCAAAAGTTGAGCACCCCAATGTTTCTTACAAAGGAACCTTTCCTAATCTAGATGTTTGACTTAGACTAGGACTCTTCCCTTTCTCCCTATTTAAGAGGGATTAAACCATGAAATTTTAAAGAGAGTTTGATCATGGGATAAAATCTTTGTGTGTGAGATATTGGGCATAAATTTAATAGGGGCATGGGCTTTCTTTAGGACAACACCTTTGTGTGTCCTGGTGAGAGAAAAACAAGTAGAGAAGAAGGGGTTCTTCTTTAGGCCTTTTCTTCCTCCCTCTTTCACATTTCTTTGAGAGATCAAAGAGGAAGATAATCTCCCTTATGTCCTCAGCATCTTCATAACTTGGAAGGTCCAAAAGATCGAAAGAAGAAGAATCAAGATCAACCGTCAAGAGGGATCTGCAAGGTACTAGCATGCTATGTGGATCTTCGATCATCAAACCTCCAATCAGTCTTGAAGCCTCATGTGGACAACCTATAGAGACTAGATGACCTATGCGGCTTTGAGCGATGTTCTTATCCATGAAAATAGCTAGTAGAGTTCTTGACTTGCAATCAGGTATATAGATATGATCTCTATAGTGTACTAGATTAGATCTAGATTGGTATTGATATGATCAATAACTTTTAGCATTATTTATTTTCAGATTTATTATATGCTTATATCATATCATCAGATCCTAGATGTAGGTATTTTTACATGCATATGTAGATTAATTTGATTAATCGAAGTCATCCACTTTCATAATTTTTGAAAAAAATTTAAAATTTATGCACGAAATCCTAGATTTTTTGCATTAGCCGCATCCCATGGAGCATTGCCCGAACATGCATTTTTTGGTGGGAATGAAGAGTTAAGAAAGGGAATGATATTTGGGTCAAAAGAAGAGGTCCAATGTGCCATGAAGCAATACGCCATTCACACCCACCATTCTTTCAAAGTCGTTAAGTTAGATAGAATTAAATGGAGCATCATGTGTAAATAATCTAATAGTTGTAGCTAGCATCTCCATGCATATAGTCAGACCAAGACACAATGATGAAAGATTATGATATATAAAGGACCATACACATGCTTGAATATAGATGTGATGTAAGATCATCTATAGCTTGATTCACGCATGATTACTAATATCATTAGAGGATCAATTTAGATAGAAATATCCATATCCATGTGAACTTGCCAAGCTTATGTACGTGATACAAATAATACATTACCAATGAGCTATTCGAAGATTGGATGGAGTCCTACAGCACATTGGGTCCTTGGCTAGCTATAGTTTCTCATGCCAATGAGAGAACTACATTAGATTTTGAAAAAATCTCTACAACAAAGCCAAATGTTAAGGTGTTCCACCGGATTTTTTGGGCATTCGGTCCATGCATTTAGGGCTTTCATTGTTGCTAGCCATATATTAGTATCGATGCAACCCATCTACACGATCAATATAAGGGTACTATCATGATAGCTATGGGGAGGGATAGAAATGGGAGTATCTATTCTTTGGCCTTTGTCATTTGTTAAGGCAAGAACCATAATAGTTGGTCATGATTTTTGTGGCATTTGTGCCACTACGTGACACGTGACCGTATGAGGATCGACACAGTCTCAGACCGATATAAGAGAATATTAGGTATTATTTTAGATGAATCTATTAGGTGGACAGTATCCTATGGTTACCATAGATTATATCTTAAGATATATTAAGGCAAACTTAAATAGAAGATTCCATAATGCAGCTTTTCTAGCCTATTTTCATCAAATTACAAAGCAAAACCAACCATGGAAGTTTGATCGAAGCATGCAACACATTTAGAGAACATGGCCCGATTGCTTTGAGTACCTCAAGGGATATCCACTTGATGATATAAGTAAATGGTCACTGGCACATGATATAGGTGGATGTAGATATGGAATAATGAATACAAATCTATCTGAGACTTTTAATAAGATGTTGAATGGAGCTCGCTCTTTACCTATTACTGCACTTGTTCATCTTTCATTCGAACACTTGTCAAAGTAGTTCAACGTTCGACAAGGGATAGCAACATAGAGGAGGAAGGGTGGTAGAATTTTCAGCGATAAAATTACATGTAAGTTATGTGGATGCCAGCTAAAGTCTACGGAGCATGGTGTAGTTAAGTACAATAACCAACCAGATTTGCATGAGATTTGGTTGAGGCATAGGTATTATAACCTCGACAAACCTGATTATACACAGACATGTTAGATGTGTGCCCTAGAAACCAGATTGACTAAACACTTGTAATACACTTCTAACGATAATTTTATAACTTTGATTATAAATTAATAAAAAAATATTTTCTATCATAGTGTGTATTTAAAGTGTCTGTGATACATCCTTTGAGTTAATAAAATGATAATTCATATTTTCAAGAGTTGAAAATTTAAGACATGAATTTTCATAATTAACTAATAAACTGCTTCCAACCGTAAGATCATCATGAGGATGGTGATCGATCTAGAAGATTAGTGTACAACCACTTTCTTAGAATAGATGTGTCTTAAGTCTATGATGTGAAGACACTGAAGCGAGAGTATAGGTACTCGTTAGAGAATGAGGGCACTAAGCATGACCATCTCGAGCAGTCATAAGAAAGTCTATCTTCTCGTTGATGACTGGCTCGATGCTGCAGTGGTGTATCTAGTTCTTTGACCTGAGGTACATCGACAGTTTATCTTGAGAGTGTTATAGTTTGACTATACCATAACTTGATTTTCTAGTCATTCGAAATCTTAAGGTGTATATTGGCTATAGCATGTTCATTGTAGGAATTGGATTGCACCAATAGGAGATTTATCTACCTCAATAGTAGATAAGATCTTCTTCAACCTCGGATGGAGATAAGATCTCCTCCGAGCTTCAACCTCAACAAGAGATAAGATCTCCTCCGAGCTTCAACTTCAAAAGAAGATAGGATCTCTTTCAACCTCGGCAGAGATAAGATCTTTTTCGAGCTTCAACTTCAAAAGAAGATAAGATAGCTCTCAACCTCCACAGAAGATAAGATCTTTTCAGAGTTGCAACTTCAATAGAAGATAAGATCTCCCCCGAGCTTCAACCTCAATGGGTGCAGAGCCCAAAAAAAAACTTCAACAGTCATCTTTTTTGTACTTCCATCCTTCGAATTTCGAACTCGGAGGTGGGGGAACTATTATTAAGGATAACCCCGCTCCCGCTGATGTTTAGTTTGATGCTTAGCCTAATATAATTGGTAATCATAGAAGAGCTTCGATCGAGAATTCTTTAGCAGCCAAACTCCTTCCAAACTTCTCCTTCAATCAGATTCCTCCAGCAGCCGAACTCCTTCTAGACTTCTCCTTCAGTCGGATTCCTCCAGGAGCCGAACTCCTTTTGGGCTTCTCCATCAGTCAGATTCCTTCAGCAGTAGTCGAACTCCTTTTGGACTTCTCCTTCAACTGAACTTCTCCCAGACTTCTCCTTCAGCCAAACTTCTCCACCAGTCAAACTCCTTCTGGCCAAACTTCTCCATTAGTTGAACTCCATCTGGATTTCTTCAGCATATTACTTTCAAATTTCAAGTAGTATTCCTTCCGGATGATCCCCTCTAAACGTATTCCCTTTAGGAGTCTGAACTTCTTTGAAATTGACATATGTCAAAGCTCTTCATCAATCAATGCCTGCTTCCT
Organism: Cocos nucifera; assembly: GCA_006176705.1. NCBI lineage: Eukaryota > Viridiplantae > Streptophyta > Magnoliopsida > Arecales > Arecaceae > Cocos > Cocos nucifera. The sequence continues at coordinate 6,215 of QRFJ01007110.1, forward strand.
CCAAACTTTGACTATTAAATCCCAATGAACGAATGACACCTCTCTCCATAATAAATTCCATGTGGCCCTGAGTAGCCCACTACTGGACGGTTACGGCTATCATTATCAATCTGCTACATGCGACCCCACTATAGGATGGTTATGGCTGTCATTATCAGTCTGCTACAGACGATACCTTTCTTCTTAACAAATTCCACGTGGCCCCAAGTGGCCCACTATCGGACAGTTACGACTATCACTATCAGTCTATTACAGGCTCCATCTATAGAAAGAGACCCTCTAGATACGTTTTCTCTAAGCTATCTTCTTCTTTCTAGAATTCTACTAAATTTTTTTTAGCACTCCATTTCTGTTGGCCAGAAGAGCTGACTTGATCATCGAAGGGTCCTATCGGAGCTACCACCACCGACTCCAGATAGAACTTTATTTTGTAGGTCACCGACGGTGACCTCTTCTTCTCCAACTCCAGTTCGATCCGGCATCAATCAGATTCTGCACCAATAGACTCTATTTCAAACTTCATAGGTTCTAGCCATTTATCGAAGTCAAACATTTGCATGACATCCATGTAGATGATCGAATCCTCATCATTCTCATCGAGTTTAACAGGATCATCATCCCAGATCAAGAAATCATAATATCTGTCTAGCTGATGCGGTACTCTACCGGATCTCCTTGGTGCCTCTTCAACAGGCTCTAGGTTTTATCTTATCAAATTTAATTCTGTAGGTTCACTAGAATATGTCAATTCTTTCACCTATCAAACTTCACTAAGCTCAATATTAGAGACAATAGTTTCTTCTATAAGAAACTTCTTTTTCCAAAAACTATCCTATTGCTGACGAACATCTTTTGCTCTTCAGCAAGGTAGAAGTAATAACCCCTAATTTTCTTGGGGTATCCTATGAACAAGCATTTACCATACTTAAGTCCAAGCTTTTCTAGTTGTAAATATTTTACATAAGCTGAACATCCCCAAATCCTAAGGGGAGAGAGTGTCGGCCTACGTCTAGTCCATATCTCATATGGAGTCTTTGCAATAGAGCTCAGGATATTATTCAAATAAAACAAGCAGTCTCAAATGCATAACCTCAGAATGAAATTGGCAGACTCACAAATCCTATCATGGACCAAACCATATCTAATAGGATTCGATTTCTCCTTTCAGATACACCATTATGCTGTGGTGTTCTAGGAGGGGTCCATTATGAGAGAATTTCATTCTTTTCTAGATATATCAAAAATTCATTGAAAAGGTATTCACCTCTTCGATTAGACCGAAGAATTTTAATACACTTTTCAAATTATTTTTCTATCTCATTTCAATATCATTTAAACATTTCAAATGAATCGAATTAACTCTTCATAAGATAGACGTATCCATACTTAAATAGATCATCAGTAAATGTAATAAAGTAGTAGAACCCATCTCTAGCATATGTGTTCATAGGTCCACATATATTAGTATATACTAGAACCAGAAGCTCAGTAGCCTATTCATCCTTTCCAATAAAAGATGATTTGATCATCTTACCAAGAGGACAGGACTCACAGATGGTAAACGATTCACAATCATCGATGTCAAGGATATACTCCTTGACTAACCTATTGATCCTATTCTTATTTATATGATCAAGCCTACAGTGCCAAAGATAGGCATTGGTGACATTATCTAATTTCGGACATTTATTTGACGTGTACATTATACTAATAGACTATGATAAAATATAAATGTCATTTCTTAATTATCCTTGTATTATTATGATATCATTCATAATGATATTGCAATAATGTCTCTTTGTTGATAAACTATAACCATCCTAGGCCAAAAGCCCAACCGATATTATATTCATCATAAAAGATAGATAATAGTGACAATCACTTAAAATGATATTATTATTTTTTAAAATAAGCTCAAAAGTTTCAAATGCTAGGACTAGAACATTTCTTCCATCTTTAACATTAAGGAATCTTTTATCATCCTCAAACCTTCTACCAATTTGAAGTCCATGTAATGAATTGCATATGTATACTGAACTCCCAGTATCTAATACCCAGATAGATGTATCACAAACAGTGAAATTGCAAGGTGTTATCATATAACATCCTTGCCTAGCAACACCTTGCTCGTTATTCCTGTTCAGCCTATTCAAGTCAAGAGGATCATTCCTCTTCGGATCTGCCTTATTAGGATCAACACTAGACTTCTCGTATTCAAGTCCTAAATACTTGCCACTGTCCAACAGTGGATGGAGCGGATTTACACTAGCCATTCTATTTATCTAAAAGAAAAACATGAAATCTTATTAGTACTTAAATTAATTAAATTCTAAAGACTTGGACTTTAGTCTAAAGATTTTTTCACTATTTTTAATGAATTGGTAGCCTCTACCTCTAATTCGAAGAATTATACTAACTCCTTATAGGGTACTAAAATCCACATAGACTACAGATGAGTCTGAGAAAAGCTCTGGCTAACCCATGTGCATCTATAGGTAGGTTCATAACCAATTATTTCTCCAAATAATTTTTAGTATTTATGTTTCACCCCAGATGCTAAGTCAATAGGCTATGGCCTCCACTAAAAAAGGTCTGGTTAGGTCAACCATTAACACGATTGACTTCGATGCATCAAACCAATGATAACCAAGCCCGAGAAAAGCTTTGGCTAATCTGATCATTATTAAGATAGTGCAATCTAATCATCATATAATATACAATAATTCCAATATTTAAATGAACACCAGGTGTAAGGCACCTCCAATATCTATCTAGAAAATTGGACTCATTACTATTCATCTTAATGGATGGCTATGACTCGGTTATCCCATAACTTAGTCATTTTAAGGACCTAATAATTTAGAAAATTTAGCTTACTTATGATTTAAGAATAGAAAGGATATGGACCAATTCCTCCCACTGACTTTAGCAAGTCAAATCCTCCCACTGACTTCATTGAGTCAATAGGTTAGGATTAGAATCAATTTAGATCCATGGATACCTAATTCAGTCTTACTGATTTAAATCAGTCAAACTAATTCCTAGTGACATGAGTCAACTCGAATCATTAAATGATCTAATCAAATCCTAATCGACCACATTGGCCAGGTAAGTAAGATCGGTGGAAGGGATATTCCATTAACTCATCAAAGATCAAATCAGTGTGAGTAGCTCCCAATTAAAAACTATTGATCTAGACTATCAAACTTACCTTAGACACCAACCAATTAATTAGGTTTAATCTAATCAATCTAGTAATTTTGGGCTTAACCACATAGCCATGAATCAAGTCCATCTTGGTCTAGTTAAAGACATGGAGTTATCCAACTACAACTATTGAAGTTGAATCTAGAGTGTTCTTGACCTAATCTAATTCAACACTTGATTAGATTTGATCAATTGCTCTAGATTAATCCTTTTTTTAACTAACTTTAGGTCTAATCGAATTCATGAACCTAATTCATCTAACCCTTTAATCCACAGTCTTATGACTATGTCTTAGAATCTTTAATTCATAATTCTAGATTCTATAAATAATACTTAATTCTTTTAATTAAGTTTTGGACTGATGGGTTGGGATTTGGTATTTCAAAAATAATATTTAAATTTTAAAAGATTTTATTTTTTATTTTTCAAATGGGTCGACTCATTTCAAAAATGGGTTGGCTCATTTCTCAAACAACAATCTATTGCTAGTTTTAAATAGAAAATCAAGCATCATGAAAATTAAACCAAGAATTACCTTTTAGATCTAATCTAAACACATTCATGTTTAACTTTCTAATTAAAATAATTTTAATCATAAAATTTTTTTCATTGTTTATCTTAATGAATGAGTTCATGGTGGCACCCCTACCGCCATAAGAGATCCCCACTGAATGGGAGGAGATGGCATTTAAACCATACTTGTCCCTTATGACTGAACGGCTTGGTGGCTCATTCATCCTTAATTATTAAGTTATCTAGATCTAAAATATATCATATATATAGGCATTTAATTTTTCTAATTATATATTAAAACATGTCAAGCAACCCTTGCTTTGATACCACTGAAAGAAATCAAGTAGGGTTTAGGAATGCTTTTCAAAAAAAAAATAAATTAATTATAGTAGAAGCTAAAATTAATCTAATATTAATTCTACAATATGCATTGATCTAATCAATTACCCTACTTAGAATCTAGACATGCTAATATGTAATTTAAAATTTAAATATGATCGATCAGCAAATCATATTTGCTGATCGATTCAAGTTCAAAACTCATTACCTGTGCGTGGATTGCTGATCTCCATGATCTAAATTCACCAAAATAAGTCTTTGGTATCGTGCTATAGCCGCACACTCATCCAACTTCTATGATTGGTCCATACGGAGCTCTTGGTCCCAACTAGCTCCATCGGAGTGCTAACTCCTCGTCGAGGCCTTCAATGACTAATCTCGATCGATCTAATTAATCATCTTCTTTCTGATCTTCTAGATGCTCTAGAAAATCAAAACTTGCTTTTTGGATGATGATGAGGTGGTGTTTCAAATTTGGTGGTGATCTGATGCTCACAGCATTCGATCTCCCCACCCGAACCTAGGGTCCCAACCCTAAGGTTTTGCACTCACTGAAAACCCTAACACCCAAAAACTCTCTCACGCCCTTTGTCAGATGAATTTCTTTATGAAATAAATTTTTACGAATGGAGGAGGCTCTCTTCTACTGGTCGCCTACATTCAAAATAATTTTAAATTGGTGAGTAAAGAAAACAAAATTCAAAAAAAGGCATGAGAGGAAGTATGGGTGCAAGAGTACTATTCTCTCTCTAGACTTTTATCTCACCCAAAAGAGTGTGTGAAGGGAAATCCTGATTTCCCGGTCCAGGTTCGTCCAGATCTGATTAGATCAAGAGATATATTTCAAAAATTTTCTCTTGATCTTAATCAGATCTTGATATATTTTAGATCTGATTCTTATTATTTTAATAAATAAAATAAAATAAGATAAATTAAATCAAATTCAATTTACCTGATTTGGGTAATCCTATTACCCTGTAGATGATCCTGATTGCAGCGGAAGGTTCTGGATCTTAGCCACGCAAGCGCCTGGCCTCTACCGGTATCCACTCGGGTTGGATCTGGAGATCCTCTTCTTCTCTATCACACCTCCAAAAATCAGATCTGGATCTGATCTGGAGGATCTTCAAAACTCTTTTGAAGATCTGCAGTCGTCCTTTTGCAGCAGCGCAGCCTTCTTGCTTTTGATCGCCTTTCCTTGATCTGAATCGCACCAAACTAAATCCAAAACACCTTTTGGACGTGGAGAGCAAGAGGAGAAGAGACTATGGCATGGAGAAGGAGGGGAGAGGCAGCCTTGGGGCATGGGAAATCTCATTGGAATTAGGGTTGGGCGTAGGGTCTTATTTATAGACCTCTTGTGATCCAACTCCTCTTCCTCTCAACCAATCACAACCCTTTGTGAAATCAGATCTAAATCTGATTGGTTGGAATAGAGACCCCTGGATTCCTCCTTAGAGGGCGCCTAAGACCAGTCAAACTGGATTCTTAGTAGAACTCTGATTGGAATCCAAAAGGGAGGTGGAGTCCTTGTCCAACAAGGACTCCTAGGCGCCTCCTACTTGGGCTCACGCCACCCTTGGCGTGCGCCCTTCTCCTTGCCAGGTTCTGGCAGGGGGACAGGCCCCCACCAGCTCTCCAATAGGTGCATGACATGTGGTCAAAAGTCAAAGGGTCAATGGTCAACGTTTGACCAGTCAAAGGTAGACTTTTGACCAAAGTCAAAGAACAAGAAATGGCAGGTGACCAAAAATGGCAGGTAATGTCTTACAAATAAGATAACTTATTCTGACTTGGACAACCTCCAGTCAGACCATATGCAGGCCTCTGATTGAGCACAAACTCCTTTGGCTCAGTCAAGACAACTTATTTATGATAGTAAAAGAAGAACGTTAGGTTCAATCGAGTGCTAGCACGATTTCCTTGAACCTAATTGAATCTCATTCAGATCAATTGAACTAGATCAGTTCAATTGATGATCACCAGATTCAAACCCTTGTTTGTGTGACCCAGTTAGGTTCAGTTCTGTATGGTAATGGGATATGTCATGATCTCTATCATAGACATCATCGAAACTCCTTTCGATGGATCAGAACTCTTCTGATTCGAACAGCTAGAATGATCGATCATCTAAATCATTCTAATTGCTCCCAAAATCCACCAGTGACACCTAGCAGTATATGGTGGCAACCCATCAGAGCTGAATGCGAACCTCTTGGTGCAGCTACCTGTGTGATTCAGTTCTTCTTATCTTGAGCCCCGATCAGATTAGGGTTAAGGTGAACTCGTCAAACCCTAGTCTCTGTCATATGATGTAATCATTCGATTCGAGTCCAATGTGAAAATCTAAATAGAAACTCTTTCTATTATTTCACTCTGCCATGGCCATGGGCTTCAGGACTTGATTCTCATGATCATCATAGGGCTACTCCTCTACCACCGAGGTAGATAGATCCCATCTTGATGCAATCCAGTTCCTACAATGAACATGTCACAGCCAACATACACCTCAGGGTTCCATATGGCTAGGAGACCGAGTAATGGTGTAGTCAAACTATAACACCCTCAAGGTGAACTGCCGATGCATCTCAGGTCAAAGAACCAGACACACTACTGCAGCATCGAGTCAGTCATTGACGAGAAGGTAGACTCCCTAATGACTACTCGAGGTGGTCACGCTCAGTGCCCTCGTTCTCTAACGAGTACCTGTACTCTCGCTCCGGTGTCTCCACACCGTAGACTCAAGACTCATCTACTAAAGAGAAGCGATCGTACACCAACCTTCCGGATCAATCACCATCCTCGTGATGATCCTATGGTCGGGAGCTGTTTATGAGTTAATAATGATTATTCATGTCTTAAATTTTCAACTCTTGAAAATATGAATTATCATTACCATTAACTCAAAGGATGTATCACAGACACTAAATACACATGTGTGATAGAAAATAATCCATTTCATTAATTATAGTCAAAATTACAATTTTGCCCCTAGAAGTGTATTACAAGTGTCAGCCAATTCTGGCTTCTAGGGCACATATATCTAACAATCTCCCACTTGTCCTAAAGCCAATTGGCTACAAGTCTAAGTCCCATCTTCTCAAGGTGGGCTTCGATCTTCTGCTGGCCCAACGGCTTTGTAAGTGGGTCTGCCACATTATCTGTGGAGTTGACTCTCTTGACCTCAACGTAACCTTTCTCAAGGTAATCACGGATGAGATGATATCACCATTTGCTAGGAACTCTTCCAGCACAAATAGTCTGCCAGATGTCGACTTTCGATCATCTATATCGGACATGAAGTCCGAGTCTGTGTATCCCTGGACCAGGAGTTCTCCATTACCAAAGACCAACATCATATCCTTAGTTCTTCTCAAGTACTTAAGGATACATTTCACAGAAGTCCAGTGTTCTTCACCTGGATTTGACTGATATCTGCTTGTGACACTCACAGCATGGGCTATATCAGGTCGTGTACATAGCATGGCATACATGAGGCTCCCTATTGCAGAAGCATAAGGGATCTTGCTCATGCGTTCTATTTCCTCAGGTGTGCTGGGGCACATCTTCTTGGAAAGATGAATACCATGTCTGAAGGGTATTAATCCCCTCTTAGAGTTTTCCATACTAAACCTCTTTAGTACTTCCTCTATGTACATCTTCTGTGAAAGTCCTAGCATCCTATTCGGTCTATCCCTATAGACCTTAATTCCTAGAATAAAGGATGCTTCACCTAGGTCTTTCATGGAGAATTCCTTAGGACAACCACATCTTGACTGATGTCAACATGGGAATATCATTCCCAATAAGGAGGATGTCATCCACGTACAATACGAGGAAGACAACAGCGCTCCCACTGACCCTTTTGAAAACACATGGTTCCTCTTCATTTTTGATGAAACCAAACTTTTTGATCACATCATTGAAACGAGTGTTCCAGCTCCGAGATGCTTGCTTAAGTCCATATATGGACCTTTGCAGCTTGCAAACCTTGTGATCAGTATCACTGGATGTGAAACCTAGCGGCTGTTCCATATAGATATCTTCCTCAAGATATCCATTTAGGAATGCCGTTTTCACGTCCATTTGCCATATTTCATAATCGAAATAGGCTGCAACAGCAAGCAATGTGCGGATGGATTTTAGCATAGCTACCGGGGAAAAGGTATCCTGATAGTCAATGCCTTCACGTTGACTATAACCTTTTGCCACCAGTCTAGCCTTGAATGTCTCCACATTCCCATCTGCACCAATCTTTCTCTTGAAGATCCATTTACACCCAATAGGTACTATACCTTCTGGTGGATCTACCAAGGTCCAGACTTGGTTTGAGTGCATCGAGTCGAATCTTCTGACTTCATTGCCTCAAGCCATTTCTCGGAGTCGATATCTGATATCGCCTCGTTGTAGGTTTTGGGATCATCACCATGAGCACCATTACCTATGAGGAACATTTCCTCTACATCCTCTGAAATAATACCTAAGTATCTTTCAGGGGGACGGGAAACTCTTTCCGATCTACGAGGTGGAGGAGGTAGTGTTCTTATTGGCTCAACCTGATTTGGTTCCACTTGGTCCTTAGCTCTTTCTGCTTGTGAGACTTTCTCATCAAGCTTAATCTGCTTTCCAATGCCGCTATCTTGAATAAACTATTTTTCAAGAAATATGGCATGTCGACTCACAATCACATTGTGGTCTTCTGGAATGTAGAAATAGTATCCTAATGACTCTTTAGGATATCCTATGAATCGAGCTCTAAAGGACCTAAACTCTAACTTGTCCGCTTGTTGTCTTTTGACATGAGCCGGACAACCCCAAATTCTGAGATGACTCAGACTTGGTTTCTTACCGTGCCATATCTCATACGGTGTGGTAGGAACGGTTTTAGAGGGAACCCTATTCAGTAGATAGATTGAAGTTAACAATGAATGTCCCCAAAGAAAATCAGGGAGGTCTGTGAAGCTCATCATGGATCGAACCATATCCAATAGAGTCCGATTTCTCCATTCTGAAACCCCGTTGAGTTGAGGTGTTCCTGGTGGAGTCCATTGAGAGACTATGCCATTTTCCTTAAGATAGTCTAGGAATTCCCGGCTAAGGTATTCACCTCCTCGATCTGATCGAAGAACCTTAATGGGTTTTCCAGTTTGTTTTTCTACTTCATGTCTGAATTCTTTGAACTTTTCAAAGGCTTCAGACTTGTGTCTCATAAGATACACATACCCATACCTAGACAGATCATCGGTAAAGGTAATGAAGTAGACAAAATTGCCTCTAGCCGGCACATCGAAATGGGCCGCACACATCAGTATGTACTAGGGCAAGGAGATCTGTGGCCCTCTCCCCATGTCCAACAAAAGGGAGTTTAGTCATTTGCCTTGAAGACAAGATTCACAAGTTGGATATGACTCAAAAGTCAATGGACTCAATAGCCCATTTTTCTCCAATTTGTTAATCCTATCTTCTGCTATATGACCTAATCTCAGGTGCCATAGATATCTGTCGTTTGGACTATCCCTAGGTCGTTTGGCATTCACGTTTTGCTCGATAGTTAGAAACAGGTACATCAATATGTAGCTGATAAAGACCATTAATAAGGAAACCATTTGCAATTTTATTTCTTTCATAAAGAATGTTACAATGGTCCTTAAAGAAGGTGAATCACATAACCTTCTTGTGCTAAGCATGAAACAGAAATCAAATTCCTGCTAGCTGCAGGCACATAATAACAGTCTTTTAAAACTAAGTCTAAACCAGATGGTAATCGAAGAGGGTATGTTCCCACGGCTACTGCAGCAACTCTTGCTCCATTACCGATGCGTAGGATCATGTCTCCATCCCTCAGCCTCCTGCTATCCTCAAGACCCTGCATAGAAGTGCACAGATGAGCACTAGAACCAGAGTCAAGCACCCAACTGGATGCAGAAGAAACCGTAAGGTTAGACTCAATAACGAGCATACCTCCAGAAGGACCTTCCTTCTTGTTCTTCAGGGTGGCCAGGTAAGTAGGGCAGTTCCGCTTCCAATGGCCGTCGCTGTTGCAATGGAAACACTTTCCTTTGCCATCGACCTTCTTCTTCGGTTCTGCCTTCTTCTTCTTTGATCCTTCCACCTTTTGCTTTTTCACAGACTTCTTTTTCTTTCCATAAGACTTTCTTTTGGAAGAAGTCCGTTCCATAGCAAGAACTGAGCCTTTAGAACCTTTCATAGAAAGCTCAGCGGTAACCAGCATATTCATTAACTCGGCCAAGGAATTTTGAAGTTTATGCATGTGGTAATTCATGATGAATTGCCCATATGCATCAGTCAAGGATTGCAGAATAATATCATTCTGCAAGTCCAAGTCCAACTTCACACCGAGCTTCTCAAGCTCTTCCATGTCCTTGATCATTGTCAGACAGTGATCTTGGACTGACTGCCCATCACGCATCTTAGCCTTAAAAAGTCATTTCGTGACTTGATATTTGGCTGCGCGACTCTGTTCACCAAACATCTCCTGCAGGTGAGCCAACATTTGGCGAGCAGTCCCGATATCTTCATGTTGGCGCTGGAGCTCATCAGACATCGAGCCCAACATGTAGTATCTGGCCTTATTGTCTTCGTCAATCCATTTTTCCAGAGACGCTCTCTGTTCAGTGGATGGACGAGCTGGTAAGGTGGGAGGGTCCTGGTCCAAAACATGTGTTAACTTCTCTGAACCCAAAATAATTTTGTAGTTCCTGAGCCAATCTTTATAATTGGGTCCAGTCAGTCTATGTGTGTCTAGGATACGTGCCAGTGGGTTGGACGCAGACATTTTCCTGTAGAGAGTCAAAGATTCTAGTTAGATACTGTAATTTTGACTTGACCAATTTGTTTAGGGATTTTATTTTTAAACAAATTAGCTCCCACTATTTTCTCGGATCCCTACACTCCCTCTGTAGAGATGCGAAAATCTCCGCGATTGATGATTTCTAGTGGGTGGTGCGGTCTCACCAACTGACTCATCACCTCACCTAACAGTTATTGGTGATGGGTTAGCCAATGAGTGAACAACTCTTGTTCAATGATTCTCTAATCATGGTGCACCCAAACTTGGTCTCTAATTCATGAATCTCACCGTATCCGGAATATTGATCCACTCCTTAGTTAAGTCAGACCCACCATTTGCATAGACTGGGTTCCTAATTGGGTCTCTCACCGTATCCGAAATATTGAGCCCAACTCATCCTCCAGCCCATAGCATCCAATGCCTAATAGACATGGTTGCGTCTTCCCGGTGCAACTGAGCCACTGTATCCAGCCGAGAACAATCAACCCCGGGAAGGGCCCGCACATGTCTACAATGGTGGAAGACCTCGGACTTAATCTTTTCTTAGGGAGAATTGATTCAGGTCTCATTAAACTAGACTTGGCTTAGTCATAACAATTATGACTAACCTAGTGGCATGGGTCAGCTCGGATTATTGACCACCTCAGATCAGAACTGTGTCAACAGATATGGCCAGGTAAGTGAGACCGGTGGAAGGAATATGCCGTTAACTCGCACAAGAACGCATTCAGGTCGAGTAGCTTCCAATTAAAAACCAGTCGGTCGTCTGTGCCAAACTTACCTTAGACACCAAATTGTTGAGTCAGAACCAATTGGGTTAGCCTACAATCCAGACTCTAACCTCTGAGCCTAATTAGGTCTTGCTTGATCGTGACTCGATCTTGACCCAGACTTAATCCTATTAGGCTGGTCAATTTAAGCATTGTTGATCCCATCTAACCAACTCTTGATTCGGTTTGATCAACCGCTTAGACCTAATTGAGCTACCCAAGCCCGAACCCAGTATTATGAATATGTCTTAGATCTGAAATTCTCAATTTTAGACCTAATTAATATTCCATAAACTTAATTCTTAATTAAGTTGGGTTCATAAACAAAATATGCACAATAAATCCTAGGGTTTCAGGATCTAGGGTTTTGCAGAAAGTAAGTTTTGGGTTTCTGATTAAGGACGAACACGCAGCACCCCTACACGTCATAAGAACACCCCATCGAATGGGAAGAGAGGGCCTTTAAACCCTTCTTCGTTCTTATGACCGGACGGCCAAGAGGAACGCCTTAATCAGGAACATGTAAATCTACAAAACAGTTATAGATCTATATCATATATCTCATATACAAATTTAGATCTAACCAAGGCATATTTTGCATACATCTCATGTATCATAATCATGCATGTTTTCAGATCTAAATTATCATATAATAATCTAAAAAATTAGATTTAAATTGATCTAATCAAAATAAATTCTAATCTAGACAATTATGTAGAACTATTCTACAACTAGTCTAGTCATGCATCTATCATATCTCATATGATATTTAAAATTAAATAATTTTTATTTGCTATTTATCAGATGTTATTATAACACTTATAATATCAGAAAACAGTAAATAAGAAGATCTAAAATATGATTTAATCATATTAAATCAAAGACATGCAAAACTATTCTATAGAACTATTCTATTCTAGAACTAGTCATGCATATCTTCATGTTCTTAGATCCAAATCATTTAATTTTAATTTTTCTTGATTTCAGATCTGATCACATCTCATGTGACATCTGAAATCATATTATTTTTAATTAAAATAAAATTAAAATCAGATCTAAACAATTTTAGAACCATGGCTCTGATACCAGTTGAAGGGAAATCCTGATTTCCCGGTCCAGGTTCGTCCAGATCTGATTAGATCAAGAGATATATTTCAAAAATTTTCTCTTGATCTTAATCAGATCTTGATATGTTTTAGATCTGATTCTTTATTATTTTAATAAATAAAATAAAATAAGATAAATTAAATCAAATTCAATTTACCTGATTTGGGTAATCCTATTACCTTGTAGATGATCCTGATTGCAGCGGAAGGTTCTGGATCTTAGCCACGCAAGCGCCTGGCCTCTACCGGTATCCACTCGAGTTGGATCTGGAGATCCTCTTCTTCTCTATCACACCTCCAAAAATTAGATCTGGATCTGATCTGGAGGATCTTCAAAACTCTTTTGAAGATCTGCAGTCGTCCTTTTGCAGCAGCGCAGCCTTCTTGCTTTTGATCGCCTTTCCTTGATCTGAATCGCACCAAACTAAATCCAAAACACCTTTTGGACGTGGAGAGCAAGAGGAGAAGAGACTATGGCATGGAGAAGGAGGGGAGAGGCAGCCTTGGGGCATGGGAAATCTCATTGGAATTAGGGTTGGGCGCAGGGTCTTATTTATAGACCTCTTGTGATCCAACTCCTCTTCCTCTCAACCAATCACAACCCTTTGTGAAATCAGATCTAAATCTGATTGGTTGGAATAGAGACCCCTGGATTCCTCCTTAGAGGGCGCCTAAGACCAGTCAAACTGGATTCTTAGTAGAACTCTGATTGGAATCCAAAAGGGAGGTGGAGTCCTTGTCCAACAAGGACTCCTAGGCGCCTCCTACTTGGGCTCACGCCACCCTTGGCGTGCGCCCTTCTCCTTGCCAGGTTCTGGCAGGGGGACAAGCCCCCACCAGCTCTCCAATAGGTGCATGACATGTGGTCAAAAGTCAAAGGGTCAATGGTCAACGTTTGACCAGTCAAAGGTAGACTTTTGACCAAAGTCAAAGAACAAGAAATGGCAGGTGACCAAAAATGGCAGGTAATGTCTTACAAATAAGACAACTTATTCTGACTTGGACAACCTCCAGTCAGACCATATGAAGGCCTCTGATTAAGCACAAACTCCTTTGGCTCAGTCAAGACAACTTATTTATGATAGTAAAAGAAGAACGTTAGGTTCAATCGAGTGCTAGCACGATTTCCTTGAACCTAATTGAATCTCATTCAGATCAATTGAACTAGATCAGTTCAATTGATGATCACCAGATTCAAACCCTTGTTTGTGTGACCCAGTTAGGTTCAGTTCTGTATGGTAATGGGATATGTCATGATCTCTATCATAGACATCATCGAAACTCCTTTCGATGGATCAGAACTCTTCTGATTTGAACAGCTAGAATGATCGATCATCTAAATCATTCTAATTGCTCCCAAAATCCACCAGTGACACCTAGCAGTATATGGTGGCAACCCATCAGAGCTGAATGCGAACCTCTTGGTGCAGCTACCTGTGTGATTCAGTTCTTCTATCTTGAGCCCCGATCAGATTAGGGTTAAGGTGAACTCGTCAAACCCTAGTCTCTGTCATATGATGTAATCATTCGATTCGAGTCCAATGTGAAAATCTAAATAGAAACTCTTTCTATTATTTCACTCTGCCATGGCCATGGGCTTCAGGACTTGATTCTCATGATCATCATAGGGCTACTCCTCTACCACCGAGGTAGATAGATCCCATCTTGATGCAATCCAGTTCCTACAATGAACATGTCACAGCCAACATACACCTCAGGGTTCCATATGGCTAGGAGACCGAGTAATGGTGTAGTCAAACTATAACACCCTCAAGGTGAACTGCCGATGCATCTCAGGTCAAAGAACCAGACACACTACTGCAGCATCGAGTCAGTCATTGACGAGAAGGTAGACTCCCTAATGACTACTCGAGGTGGTCACGCTCAGTGCCCTCGTTCTCTAACGAGTACCTGTACTCTCGCTCCGATGTCTCCACACCGTAGACTCAAGACTCATCTACTAAAGAGAAGCGATCGTACACCAACCTTCCGGATCAATCACCATCCTCGTGATGATCCTATGGTCGGGAGCTGTTTATGAGTTAATAATGATTATTCATGTCTTAAATTTTCAACTCTTGAAAATATGAATTATCATTACCATTAACTCAAAGGATGTATCACAGACACTAAATACACATGTGTGATAGAAAATAACCCATTTCATTAATTATAGTCAAAATTACAATTTTGCCCCTAGAAAAATTACAATTTTGCCCCTAGAAGTGTATTACAAGTGTCAGCCAATTCTGGCTTCTAGGGCACATATATCTAACAGTGTGCCCCACTCATTTTCTCTCTAAGAAATCCTCCCCATGCCTCACTAAGAGTCTTCATGCAAAACCTCACACACCCCATTTAAAATCCATATTGAAATGGACAACATCCATGGATAATACGTGTGGGAGTGGATAAGAGGTGTTGGTTGAACTAGTTTCAACCAACCAATTCAAATCAAATTCGAATCACCCTCTTATCCCTTTCCACCACATAAACCACATGAGAAACTCATAGGAGGACTTCCCACAAGTGCACCCCTACTTTGAACAATTCAAAATTGGGTGACAAAAGCATGGGAGGCGTGGAGATGAGATAAGGTTGAGTGGGTTAGGGGGTTTCAACCAATAATAATCTAAGTTGAATTCAAAATTCAACTTAAATTTAAACCAGTCCAACCCTTGGACCAAGTCAAAGAGAGATGAGAGAGAGGGTGCAGAAACCTCTCTTCTACATGAGAAAAACTTATGTAGAAAAGAGATAGGATGTGGGAAAAGGTGGAAAAGTCAAATATGGTGGGCGCTGGAGAGAGTTTGAATTCAAATCTCATTTGACTTGGTCCAAATTGGTTTCAACCAAATCAATTAATTTAAATCAATTAGACTAGGTTAAATCCAACCAAATTAGACTTAACCAAATCTAATAAAATTTTAATTAAATTAGAAATTAATTAGGTCCAGTCCTTGATCAAATCAAGGTCAAATCTTCCATAGCGATTAGGTCATCTCATGACCTAATCGAGTCAAACCCAATCGAATCAAATTTAATTGAACTTGATTGAATTCTCATTACTCAATCAAACTGAGCTAATCAATAATCAAATTGCTAATTAATCCTTCAAAAATATATGATCCTAATTTGGTGGGTGTCTGAACAACAGAGTTCCATCAACATGAAACTCTCGAAGAGTCCCAAACCAGTGGGACTCCTGAATCCAGTGTCCCAAATGAATGAAACTTATGATCATAGAGTCCCAAACTAGTAAAATCTTGATCAGAGAGTTTCAGATAAGTAGAACTCTAAGTTTTAGTCTAGTAGGATCCATAAAGATAGAGTCCCAGTCCAGTGGGACTCTTGACCATAGAATCGTAGACCATTGGGACTCTTGATCAACCATCAAATTAGGTAGGAACTCCTATTGTGTGTGATCCCATAGGTTCGAATTCTAAGCCAGTAGCTCATAAACTAATTTTTTGTATCAATCGATGTGACCATCTAGCAATGGTACCCGATGTCCGGATAGGTCAAAAAATTATAATGTAATAATGACGAACCTATGGCGTATGGTTATCGTATAATTCATC
This sequence comes from Cocos nucifera, assembly GCA_006176705.1. NCBI lineage: Eukaryota > Viridiplantae > Streptophyta > Magnoliopsida > Arecales > Arecaceae > Cocos > Cocos nucifera. The sequence goes on from QRFJ01007110.1 coordinate 22,542, forward strand.
CTCTTGACCTCGATGCTCAAAGAATGATCTAGGATTTACTAGCAATCCTAAAATTCATCCACAGCATATTTCAAATTCAATGTCCATCACATAGACCATCCCGACCGAGGGTTTGCTAAATTGAAATACAGTGATGCACTTGCTCCAACACTTGGAGGGATCAATTCCATCTTGACTCATGCACCAACTTTAAAAGTACTTGACTGCACCCAGTAGCTTTCCATCATTGAATTAGAAATTCAGATAGTCCGGTACCTAAGTGCGGTGAGTTGCTTACAAGTCACCATGGTGATCTCAGGTCTAAGGGACACTTATATCTATATCCTTTGCAAGCAACTCTTGACAGTAGAGAGCTCCGCAGTTAGATCATGTTCAGTAAAATGTACTCCTACACTTCACCTGCATGCCATAACAGTATCTCCATACTTTTTGGTTAAGAGGACAACCAATACTTATGGCACACAGCGACCTACACTTGATACGTTGTCGTTCTGGGTAACAACGATTTATTTGGTCGCGAACACGTTTAAGAACTAAATGATAAATTCTCTTTTATCGAGTCTAAATAGTCCTAAGGACTTCATTACAAAAGAGTTCATTATAGAAAGATGCATTAAAAGTGATGAAAATGCCAAAATAATAAATTTATTTAATAATAATTTAAGTATATTTTATAAATCAGCTCAACCATCTACAACCTAGATGGTTGGCTTTAGGATACAATTCCCAACAATCTAAGAAACCAAAGATTTGAATGTTTTATCCTTGGAGGAGCTTCTAGGATCGCTAATGACATACGAGCTAAGCATGAAACAACATCAAGAAGAAGATGTTAAGAAGAAAAGATAATTGCTCTCAAATCCACCACTCAACAAGATGAGGGATTTGATGAAATAGAAAATGAAGAATAAGATGAAGAATTAGCCCTCATCATTAAAAAATTCAAAAGATTTTTGAAGAAGAGAAAATAAGGGATGAGGAAAAGGCTACCTACAAAAGGAGAGCATAGCAAGTGAAAGAAATATGCCCTCAAGCCAATTAATTTTTTGGACTGTTCTATCTTCCAAACTCATGTAATGACATTTTTAATAAATAAAGATATTTATTTCATCATATGTAGTGTCTTATTATTTATTTAAGATTATGATGAACACTATAAATTAGGGCTATGGTTTTAGGATTATGATGAGATCATACCAGTGAGATCTAAAATCTTAAAACCCTAATTTAAATATTCCTAGTCGATGGCACATTGAGTTAGGGATCAATATTTTTTGGTAAGACTAGCACATTCTTTGTATACACGATTAAGAGGATGATTGATCTCACAATAACTTGTGTATGACACTAATACAAGAATGTGGGTGCTCATTAGAGAATGAGTTCACTGAATTGATCCAAATCGAGAATATCTAATGGAGTCTTATCTACATGTCAATAGATGGTTCTCATAGTAGAATTTGTGCATGTAATCCTTTGATCTGAAACTACCATAGAATCTTATATATATAAATCTATATTTTGGTTCATACTCATTCATGACTTAGTTATGTACGGGATGATCTGGATATGATAGATTATATATATGAAGATTGTGAGTAGGTTAACATGGAATCGATCTCTCTTGGTAAGAAAAAATAGCATCCTACCTACTTCAAATAAATGATGATTCAGAAAGACTTTGATCAAAGCATGATAAAAAATTAGAAATGGTTTCTAATGTTTCATTAAATGAATCATCATCATAAGATTGAAAGAGAAATGAATATGATATTGGGGTTGACATATTTTCATACCCAGAGTCATATTCAGGATGCAGGAAGATCGAAGGATCTAGTTGCATGATAATTTTCACTGAAGGGTATTTTTGGTATTTCCATCAAAATTTTACATCTTTCGAAAAGTCATGATACGTTGCTAGACGTCAATCATGTCTTGTGGGTTCAATCAAATTAAAATTTTAATTTGATCATTAAATTAGAAAGTGTTCTAAATTAAGTCAAATTGGGTTGGCTAGTTTTGACCTAAATCAGTTTGGTTGAGTTCTAACCAGATTAGGTCAAATCACACCCAGACTCACTGCTGGTTAGATGTGGAACCCAATGGGTCACACACAAAGAGAGTTGATTAAGGGTCTAATTGGATTAGACCATGTTTGCAAGATGAACATGCTAGCACATGTAGCAAACCCTAGCACCTAGGTTTCGAATTGGATTCGAATCGGCTTCCAATTTGGGCTAATTTAGATCCGATTTGAGCCAAATAAGATTTGGTCTTGAATTGGATTAACCTAGACTAATTGGGCTTTAGTTAGAGCACCACATATCTGAATCCCACATGCCAGAGAGTCTCTCTCTTGCGTATGAAAAGTTTTTCATGTGCAAAGAATTTTTGGCGCATCGAATTAGTTGGCGCCTACCTTCTTTAACTTTTTCCATTTTGTTATATCATGTTCATTTTTATATTGGTGTGGACATCAGATATGGGATGTAGAAGAGTCCTTCTGTAGATGAAATACTTCGTTATTTTTTTGAGAAGGGACACTTTGTCGCCTAGGAATTCTTGCCACTCGAGACTCCTTGCTGCCCTCTCATCCTTGACACCTCTTGGGACTTTGACTATTCAAAGTTCATCTCCACGCCTTCTTGCTGAATGGGTGTCCCTTTAAGGGCCATTAGATGGCCATCTTATCTGATCCAAGCCCTTTAATTTATGGCGCCATTTATTTTTTGCATCGTGACTCTTCGTAGAAAATCTACGTAGAATTAGTCCGAAGAGTCCTTCTATTTTAAGGCACCTCTTGGACTAAGTCTACATAATTTTAAATGGTGCAAATTTTTAGATGGGTGTGAGATATGATGATGGGGTGTGAGATATTGATGAGGAAAGGGCATGTGAGAAATTTAGTTGGCACCCCTACGTACATTATAAATAGGGGTGCACACCAAGAGTCCGAAGTGGTGTGAAAATTATCTTTCTTTCTTACAAGAGTTTCTTTTTGTCCAATTTTCTTTCTTCCTTTCTCTTATCTAGACCTTGTCCTTATAAGGACAAGAAGTCATCTTAAGACTAAGAGATTAGGAAGAAAATTAAGAAGACAAAAGAAAAAGAAAGATAGATAAGGAGAGGCAAGGAAGGTGACATAAAGGCTAAAGAAGGTCTTGCCCTTTTAATTAAAGTTCTTATTATTAGAACTCTAATTATATAAATCAGAGGTGCTGGTGTCTTGATCAAGTCTCTGTGTGGATCAACGTTGGAGGGTGAACACGTGGGCACCTGGTGGAAACCCTGACGGACTGCTACCGACGATCAGGGTCAATTTAGGGTTTAGCGATAAGAGGTATGTTCTAATACTTTCTTTTATATTACAAATGCATGTTATATGATTTAATTGCTAATGAGGTGGTCCTAGGGTTCGGGTTTGATTTATATGATTTCATATTTTTTGCTTTGAAATCCATGCTTCCGCCCTGTACACCAAACCCATCAGTGGTATCAGAGCAAGCCTTATTAGGTTAAATCATATAATGCTTTGCTTATAATATAATGGCACAAAAGAAAAGTATGATATATATATTTTTATATATATTTATTATATATATTATTATATATATATATATTATATTATTTATTTATTATTATTTATATGATGAGATCATATTCTTTTATTTATCATAATGAGATTATGATGTATATATTATTCTGTAAAGGTTGCCCTGATATAGTGGAAAGTATTCACTATATAATGATGGTTGTCCTAGAATAATTATACATGTTAATAGATATATATAAATTTTATTATAATTGATGCTATTAGGCATTTAGTTTGATTTAAATCAGAATGTGCATCGAGATTTTTTAAATCTCTTTTTAAAAATTATATTAAGTTGTAGTGTAATTAATCTATAGCTGTATCAGTGGGGATGTATAATTGATCAATCGGTGTCTAGGATAAATGGTTCATGATTGATAAAGAGAACGTGATTTTTTAATTAATTTTGTTGTCTGACCTGGCCAATTTATTGGTGTCTAAGGAAAGCAACAGGGGACTCCCACTTCTTTTCCACTTATCTGGCCGATTCGATTAATTTAATTCTAGATTGAAATGCTTAGTATTATATTCACTACATTAAGGCCTTCCTTCATACTAGGTTCTTATTATGTCCAGAACCATATTAGTTTTGTTGTGTAACCACAAGATCTATCATGGGAATGATGTAATATTAATCTAGTGCATTGAGATGCTTACAGCATTTTGAATATACTGCTTTGTTGTGTAACCACAAAAGTAGTCATATTTCATTTTGACTGTATAGAAATGAAGGGTTCTATTTAAACTAAAACATTAAAGTTTGTTGTGCTAACACAAGGCTATTAATGTTTTAGAGGCAAAAGTTTTTTGAGAGTTGCATAAAATGCAATTGGAAAGAGTTTCCTACCTTTGAACTTATAACAGATTTGTTGTGCAACCACAAGACCTTTTATAAGGAATTAGGATCTTATTCTCACTAAGAAAATCAATAAGAGGGTTATGATTTTTTGATTAAATAGTGAGAGACATAATTAAATTAAAGTCCTAATTTAATTATGTTTGTCATCATGAGTTGTTTGCTTATATATTGTTCTTTATTATGTAGATTAAATGGCTTCTTCACTTTCATTGCGTTCAATTTTGGATTCAAATAAATTGACTGGTCAAAATTATGTTGACTAGGTTGAGAAACCTAAAAATAGTACTCAGTCAAGAAAAACTCTTCTATATTCTTGATGCCCCTGATCCTAAGCCATTAGAAAATGATGCCACAGATGAAGATAAGTCCACATACAAGATGTGGCAAAATGATTCTCTTACTATCAAATGTATCATACTTGCCTTTATGAATAATGAATTACAGAGGCAGCATGATAGCATGGACACTCAATCCATATTGCTCAATCTAAAAGAGCTTTATGGAGACTATAGTAGGACTACTAGATATGATATATCTAAGCAATTATTTCATACAAGAATGACAGAAGGAACTTTCGTACAAAATCATGTTTTGATGGTAATTGATCTAATCACTCGATTGAGACAATTAGATTTTGTTATGGATGGAGGGTTAAGTCAGAATTTGATCCTACAATCACTCCCAGAATCATTTTCTCAGTTTATCATGAACTATCACATAAACAAACTGAATTCTTCCTTGCCTGAGCTATTAAATATACTCAAGATAGCAGAAAGCCATATTAAGAAAAATAAGGCTCTTCTTCTTCTTGTGGATGAGATCTCCAAAAAGAAGATAGGCAAAAAGGGTTCAAAGAGAAGGTTGAATCCTAAAAGTGGTATAAATAAGAAGAAAAAGGGGAAGGTCTCCGGACAGACGACCTATTTTCACTATGGCAAAATAGATCATTGGAAGAGGAATTGCAAGGCTTACCTTGCAACCATGAAGTCTGATACAAATAATGCACCAAAAGGTATGTATGAGATACATACTATATTATCATTAAATTTTTTCATTTCAAATTCTTGGGTATTAGATACCGGCTATAGTTTTCATATCTGCAAATTTTTGTAGGGACTGCAGAAAATTAAGAGTTTGAAATAAGGTGACTTCAAGCTCTATGACGCTGGAGGAGAGTCTATCCAAGCAGAAGCTGTAGGGACAAATATATTGAAGTTACCTTATGGAAAGATCTTAGAGCTTACAAATTATTATTATATGCCTAAGATCATTAGAAATATTATATCTATACCCTTGTTATTAAAATAAGGTTATAGTCTTAATGTAACGAGCGAAGGTTGCTCGATCAAATATTCTAATGAAAATATTTGTTTTGGCATATTTAGCAATGGTTTGTTGACTTTATGTTTGGATGACAATATATTTCATATTGATGAAAATAGAAAATGTAAGAGAGATGACATAAATAATACTTTACTTTGGCATTATCGATTAGGTCATATTAGTGAGGCTAGGATTAACAAGTTATACAAAGAAAAGTTCTTTGATCCTTTTGATTATGAATCATTGGGAACTTGTGAATCATGCCTCATGGGTAAAATGACCAAGATTCCATTTAGTGGACATGGAGAAAGGACAAATGAGTTATTAGGACTTGTACATACGGATGTATGTGGTCCTATGACAACTCAAGCCAGAGGAGGATACTCTTATTTTATAACGTTCACTGATGATTTATCTAGGTTTGGATATGTGTATCTTATGAAACACAAATCAGAAGCCTTTGATAAATTTAAAGAGTATCAAAGTATGGTCGAAAAATAAACTGGACAATGTATAAAAATCCTTCGATCTGATCGAGAGAGGAGAATACTTATCTAGTGAGTTTCTAGACTATCTTAAAGTTAAAGGGATTCTCTCTGAATGGACACCTCCTTATACACCATAATTAAATGGTGTAGCCGAAAGAAAAAATCATACCTTATTAGATATGGTACGGTCCATGATGTGCTTCACTGAATTACCTATTTCCTTCTGGGGTCATGCTCTGGAGACTGCAATTTACATCTTGAATAGAGTTCCTTCTAAATCTGTATCTAGTACTCCATATGACATATGGAGAAGTAAGAAACCTAATCTTAAGTATCTTAAGATATGGGGTTGTCCAGCTTATGTCAAAAAAAATTTTGGACATAAACTTGATGCTAGATCAGACAGATGTCTATTTATAGGATATCCTAGAAATAGTATAGGATATTTATTCTACCATCCTATTGAACAAAAGGTATTTGTAAGTAGGCATGCCACTTTCATGAAAAAAAATTTATCCTAGAAAAAGGGCAGTGGCAGAAATATTGAACTTAGTGAAGTTCAAAAAAAATAAATAGAAATTTCTCAACCATATAATCACATAAAAGAACCAGAACACATAACTCCTATCCGTAGGTCTAAAAGAGTATGAAATACACCTATGAGGTATGGTTTCATTATTGAGAACAATGAAGCCCAAGTCATTGAGAATGACGAACCTCTGACCTATATGGAAGTAGTCAAAAGTAAAGACTCTTACAAATGGCTGGCTGCCATGCAATCCGAAATAGAATCCATGCACACCAACAAAGTATGGACTTTGGTGGATGCACCAGAGGATATAAATCCTATTGGATGCAAATGGATTTTTAAGAAAAAGATTGGAGTTGATGGTCAAATTGAAACCTATAAGGCCAGATTGGTGGCTAAGAGTTTTAGGCAAAAATAGGAGATTGATTATGATGAAATATTTTCACCTGTCTATGCTCAAATCTATTCAAATTATGCTTGCTATAGCAGCATACCATGATTATGAAATATGGCAAATGGATGTAAAGACTGCTTTCCTTAATGGTTTCCTTAGGAAGGAGATCTATATATCACAGCCAGAGGGATTTGAGTCAAATGAGAGACCAAATCATATATGCAAGCTTAAGAGATCCATTTATGAATTAAAGCAAGCATCAAGGAGTTGGAACATCCATTTTGATGAAACAGTAAAAGAGTTTGGTTTTATCAAGAATGTTGATGAACCATGTGTGTACAAGAAAACTAGTGGAAAAACCATAGTCTTCTTGGTTCTGTATGTAGATGACATACTCCTCATTGGGAATGATATCCCAATGTTACAATCAGTCAAATTATGGCTATCAAATAAGTTTTCCATGAAAGATTTGGGAGAAGCATCCTATATACTAGGAATAAAGATCTATAGAGATAGATCTAAGAGGATGCTAGGCTTGTCCCAATCAAGGTACATTGACTTAATACTGAAAAGATTTAGTATGGATGGGAGTAAAAGAGGTTATTTACCCATGAGTCAAGGCATACATCTCTCTAAAAAGATGTCTCCAAAGACACCTGAAGAGAGAAATAGAATGAGTTCTATTCCTTATGCTTCGACTGTTGGATCAATGATGTTTGCCATATTATGTACAAGGCCTGATGTTGCTTATACTTTAGGCATTGCAAGTAGATTTCAAGCTGATCCAGGAGAGGATCATTGGAAAGCTGTGAAAAATATTCTTAAGTACTTGAGAAGGACTAAAGATATTTTTCTAGTATATGGTGGTTCTGATCTTAAATTAGAAGCATATTCTGATTCTAGTTTTCAATCAGACCCAGATGATAACAAATCCATTTTAGGATATGTCTTTACTCTGAACAGTGGAGCAGTAAGTTGGAAGAGTACTAAGCAACCAACTATAGCTGACTCAACCACTGAAGTAGAATACATAGCTGTAAGTGAAGCCGCCAAGAAAGCTGTCTGGATGAAGATGTTCATCACTAAATTAGGTGTTATTCCTGAAATTGAGAATCCAGTACCACTTTACTGTGATAATACTGAAGCTGTTGCTCAAGCAAAGGAACCAAGGTCTCATCATAAATCCAAACACATTCTGAGATACTTCCATCTCGTTCAAAAAATTATTGAAAGATAAGATGTAGTCATAGAATGAGTGGATACAAAAAATAACATAGCAGACCCATTCACTAAGGCTTTACCACTGCAACTGTTTGATCACCACCTTAATTGTATGGGATTGAAATATAAGGGCAATTCACTTTAGTGCAAGTGGGAGATTGAAATAAATATGCCTTCAAGCCAATTAATTTTTTGGGCTGTTCTTTATCTTCCAAACTCATGTAATGACATTTTTAATAAATAAAAGCATTTATTTCATCATATGCAATGTCTTATTATTTATTTAAGATTATGATGAACCCTATAAATTTGGGCTATGATTTTAGGATGATGATGAGATCATACCAGTGAGACCTAAAACCTTAAAATCCTAATTTAAATATTTCTAGTTGATGCGATATTGAGTTAGGGATCAATGTTTTCTGGTAAGACTAGCACATTCTTTGTATGCTCGATTGAGAGGGTGATTGATCTCATAATAACTTGTGTATGACACTAATGCAAGAAAGTGGGTGCTTATTAGAGAATGAGTTCACTAAATTGATCCAAATTGAGAATATCGAATGGAGTCTTATCTACATGTCAATAGATGGTTCTCATAGTGGAATTTATGTATGTAATCCTTTGATCTGAAACTACCATAGAATCTTATATATATAAATCCATATTTTGGTTCATACTCATTCATGACTTAGTTATGTACGGGATGATCTGGATATGGTAGATTATATATATGAAGGTTGTGAGTAGGTTAACATGGAATCGATCTCTCCTAGTAAGAGGAAATAGCATCCTACCTGCTTCAAACAAATGATGATTCAGGAAGACTTTGATCAAAGCATGATGAAAAATTAGAAATGGTTTCTAATGTTTCATTAAATGAATCATCATCATAAGATTGAAAGAGAAATGAATATGATATTGGGGTTGACATATTTCCATACCCAGAGTCATATTCAGGATGCAGGAAGATCGAAGGATCTAGTTGCATGATAATTTTCACTGAAGGATATTTTTGGTATTTCCATCAAAATTTTATATCTTTCGAGAAGTCATGATACATTGCTAGACATCAATCATGTCTTGTGGGTTGGATCAAGTTAAAATTTTAATTTGATCATTAAATTCTAAAGTGTTCTAAATTAAGTCAAATTGGGTTGGCTAGTTTTGACCTAAATCAGTTTGGTTGAGTTCTAACCAGATTAGGTCAAATCACACCCAAACTCACTACTGGTTAGATGTGGAACCCAATGGGTCCCACACAAAGAGAGTTGATTAAGGGTCTAATTGGATTAGACCATGTTTGTAAGATAAACATGCAAGCACATGTAGCAAACCCTAGCACCTGGTTTCAAATTGGATTCGAATCGACTTTCGATTTGGGCTAATTTAGATCCGATTTGAGCCAAATAGGATTTGATCTTAAATTGGATTAACCTAGACTGATTGGACTTCAGTTGGAGTGCCACATACCTAAATCCAACATGCCAGAGAGTCTCTCTCTTGTGCGTGGAAAGTTTTTCATGCGCAAAGAATTTTTGGTGCATGGAATTAGTTGGCGTCTACCTTCTTTGACTTTTCCCATTTTGTTATATCATGTTAATTTTTATATTGGCATGGAAATCAGATATAGGGCATAGAGGAGTCCTTCTGTAGATGAAATACTTCATTATTTTTTTGAGAAGGGACTTTTTGTCGCCTAGGAATTCTTACCGCCCAAGACTCCTTGCCGCCCTCTCATCCTTGATGCCTCTTGGGACTTTGACTATTCAAAGTTCATCTCCATGCCTTCTTGCTGAATGGGTGTCCCTTTAAGGGCCATTAGATGGCCATCTTATCTGATCCAAGCCCTTTAATTTATAGCACCATTTATTTTTTGCATCGCGACTCTTCGTAGAAAATCTACGTAGAATTAGTCCGAAGAGTCCTTCTATTTTAAGGCACCTCTTGGACTAAGTCTATCTTATTTTAAATGGTGCAAATTTTAAATGGGTATGAGATATGATGATGGGGCATGAGATATTGATGAGGAAAGGGTATGAGAAATTTAGTTGGCACCCCTACGTACATTATAAATAGGAGTGCGCACCAAGAGTCTGAAGTGGTGTGAAAATTATCTTTCTTTCTTACAAGAGTTTTTTTTTGTCCAATTTTCTTTCTTCCTTTCTCTTATCTAGACCTTATCCTTATAAGGATAAGAAGTCATCTTAAGACTAAGAGATTAGGAAGAAAAATTAAGAAGACAAAAGAAAAAGAAAGATAGATAAGGAGAGGCAAGGAAGGTGACATAAAGGCTAAAGAAGGTCTTGCCCTTTTAATTAAAGTTCTTATTATTAGAACTCTAATTATATAAATCAGAGGTGCTAGTATCTTGATCAAGTCTCTGTGTGGATCAACGTTGGAGGGTGAACACATGGACATTTGGTGGAAATCCTGACGGACTGCTACCGACGATCAGGGTCAATTTAGGGTTTAGCGATAAGAGGTATGTTCTAATACTTTCTTTTATATTACAAATGCATGTTATATGATTTAATTGCTAATGAGGTGGTCCTAGGGTTCGGGTTTGGTTTATATGATTTCATATTTTTTGCTTTGAAATTCGTGCTTCCATCCTATACACCAATCCCATCAGTAAGGAAAAGGATAAAGTGTAGCCCCTTATTTGCTATAAATGTAAGAAACTGGAGCACTTTAGGTCCAAATGTCCATAACTCAAAAAGAATCCTAAAAAGTACAAGAAAAAGGCTATGGTGGCTACATGGAGTGATATTGATGATTCAAGCTCTAAAGAAGAAGAGGTTCATGAACATGCCAACTTGTGCCTTATGGCATATGAAAATGAGATAAATGTTGAAATCTCAAATAGATTTACTTTTGAAGAACTTCAAGAAGCCTTCTATGATTTAGTAGATGATTTAAAGAAGTTATAAGCTAAAAATAAAGAACTCAAGTCAAAGAATCAATCCTTGCTAAAAGAAAATGAAAGTATCTCAAGTGAAAAACTCATTTTAACTCAAGAGAACCTAAATTTGAAAAATAAAATTGATAAGTTAAAACTTATAGTAGAAAATTTTATTTCAAGTTCAAATAAACTTTATATGATTCTTGAAAATCAAAAGACTATTTATGATAGAGCCGACCTAGGCTATAATCTCTTAAAAAATTTAAAATTTTTGAAAAATATTTTTGTAAATTCATAAAGTAATAAATTTTCCAATGTTACTTGCTTTAAATATGATAAACTAGGACATAAATCTTATACATATTTTTCTAACAATTCAAATATAAAGAAAATATAGGTTCCAAAAAAGAACCATTGTGACTAATCTTAAAGGATCCAAGAAAATTTGGATACCTAAAGTAAAGACTTGATTTTGTATGTAGGTGTGTCTTGCATCTAACAGAGAAAATCGAAGATAGTATCTTGATAGTGGATGCTCAAGATACATGATCGGTGATCAGTCCCAATTCATCACGCTCGATGCTAAAAATGGAGGGATGGTCACCTTTAGAGACAATGGCAAAAAAAAATCATCGGAATAGGTAACATTGGTATCAATCCCTCCAAATATTTTAAAAATATTTTATTAGTAGATGGTTCAAAATATAATCTCTTAAGCAAGATTTTTGGTACCGGTACCAATACCAATGACTGTATCGATCGTCGGTCGGTATAGTGTGGTACCGGTACCGAACCATATCAACACACGTTATGGGTAGCATGCCGATCAAATCAGCACGATAATTTTTTTAGTTATTTTTATTATTTTTTAAGAAAAATATTTAATATTTTTTAAAAATATATATTTAAATTATTATTCAATAATATTAATTAATATTTGTACCCCTTGGAATTCGGAAATAATGTTAATCGTATGTGATGCGAATCTAAAATACATAAATCAAATATCATTGGATCTTAATATGCTTAAATTAATTTAAAAAAATCTTTTCAATATAAAATATATACTATTCATCAAAATTCGATCGACCGTCGATGTCCATACATAGTAGAATCATTTACATATTCAGAAGAAACATCAGTCCAGCTAGATCCATAAGGCAGGCGTGTTGGATCATAACTCATCCTTGAAGTGTCGCTAAGATCCTAGCTTTGAGCGCTATCCTCGAACTGATTGTATGGTTGTGAAGGAGCTCATTGAAATATACCAGCAGCAAAATTTGATCCATAAGATGCTTTGGGCTGTATAGGATGGTAGCCACTAGAAGATGTCTCTAATGCACCATATCCATATCCATATCCGTAAGGATCATAGGATGGCTGTGGATGTGGATTGGAGGATCTAGAATATGAAGATGAACTTGATACATCTATGGATCCTACTCCATATGCAAAGTAATCTATAGTTGCATCATATCTTGAACGATCTCGTGGAGCCCATTGTCTGTATGAAATCGTATCATCGTAGGCTCTATCAGGATGTGCACCATGGTCTCTATCCTTTGTGGCATGCATAAACTGAGACTTATCAGTGAATTGAAGACAACCAACTAACTCTGGCTATGTCTCCTATCCTCCAATCCCTCCATGATCATTAGATCCATTACTAGCTAAAGAACTACCACTACTGGTCCATTTGGTATATGAATCTAAGTAAACTGAATGCTTAGGCTCTACTGGTGCCGTACTTGCCCTTTCTTTTGCTAATATCTTGCTCTAGCTGCCTAGGCTGTGAGAGCGGATGCTGTGGCATATCAGCCGGATATCTAGATGGAATGTTGCCGTTGGTCTACTGAGAGGCATCCACCCCAACCTCACTAGCAATAAAACTGGCTGGTCATGGAGGCGATCCTAGCTCATCAAGCTCTGGATCCTGCTGCTGACTCATAACCCATCCGATCATCAGATCATCTTCATCTTCAGTAATAAAATCACTATAAGTTGGATCCGAATACTTTAGTTGAACTTTCTCCTAAATGAATTTAAGCCTCAATCTTAGATTGTAGTGTACATATACAAGATCGTTGAGGCATTTCTATTTCAGACAGTTCCTCTGCTTGCTATGGATAAGGGCAAAGGTCGACTAGTTACACTCACATCCACTCGATGAAACCATCTGAGAGAGGATCTTGATGGCAAGATCCCTCAGATGTCGTGCAGATCCACTAAAATGCACCCACCATTCAGTTGCAAAATAATTAAAAATTACGAAAATCAAAAACAAGATTGAATATAAAAATAAACTTATTAATATATACCTGGATTCATCTTTGATTTGCTTTTAACTACTACATTACTTCCAAATGATTCTATGCCCTTCCTAAATATTTTCATCTATAAAAAAATATTTATTATAAACTTATAATATCTTATTTATCGAAGACATCGCTAAGTTAATAAATATGACTGAACTTAACTTACTTGATCAAGACACATAGCCATGATATCTGCATTGGACTCCATCTTATCTATTACATTTTGTAGAGTGGATAAAAGCTCTTCATCCATCCAATTTTAGGTATGGAGTACTGGAACCTCGGATTCAGATAGTAAGCTACATATAGATTATCATAATTGAACAACTTTATTTATATAAATTTTCAAAAAGTTATTGATTTGCTGCTCACCTGCTAAGTGCAACTCCCTACCCATCTGATAACCCCATCGACGGTCAATGATCCTGATGTACTCATGTGCATGTCTTGGATCTGCCACCTCGATTTGTTCCTTTGTCCTCTCCAACCGCCACTATCCTCTCAGCCTACTGCTAGAATGACTGTCTCATCACTAAGCTCTCCACAAAGCTCTTCTTAGTGTCTGCCCTAGCATATTTGGTCTCCTGCCATTCACTACTGATAAATATTTAATGTAGCTATACTTTTCTATCAATCAGGCTATCAAGTGCTATATAATTGATAGCAAAATGTGTGACATCTGATCTCAATATATCACCTCCAACATATTGCCGCATCAATGATAGGATCCATATATGGTTATAAATAAATCTGGTGATGCTCTGTGCTAACTCTACTATCTTTTGTACCCTACGAATTTTTTCAATATTCATTAACATCAGATCAATACAATGCGCAACATGGGAGATCCAAAAAATATGTGGTCGCTACTTCATCAACAATTCTCCTGTAGCCTTATATTATGGTCTATTATCTACAATAACCTGCACAATATTTTGTTCTCCTACTGATCAATCATCTTCTCCATCAATTTAAGGATGTAGCTAGCATCATGCACCTCAGCTAAAGCATCAATAGATTTATGAAAAATGTTCTTTCATCATAATATGTCAAGAAGTTGATGATGCTTCATCTAGTAGGATCAGTCCAACTATCACACATCATAGTCAATCCATACATGGGCCACTTGCTCTTAAATGATGCAATCCACTTCTCTAAATCCTCCTTATTGCTGTCAAGAAGCTCACCATAGATATCTCTTAGTCTTGGAGGTTCAACACCTGGACCGACAACCTGTATAGATAAAATCACAAAGCGATAATATGGATTGTCTGTAGCATTCACTGGGATGTGGCTGAAGTGAAACCAAGATCCAATAGCTCACCACATATCCCTCTTCTTATCCTTCTTTAATATAGTTTCAATCTTTTGTTACTTGAAATCTCTACTAGGAAAGGTATGTGGATCCAAATCATGAATAGTGGCTCCTATTGGAATCTCCCTAGAGGATTTTTTTCTACTACCAAATGCTTCCAACATAGATGTAAGACGGCTGCTGTCTCTACTGGTAGGCTCTCTAACTGAGAATGTCCTTCTAAACCATAACTCAGACTCTATTGCAGTGCTTCCTAAGCCTGATCCATCCTCATAAACTGATGGCCCAAATGAAGCTCTATGCCTGGTCAACTCCTCTAACTGCCATTGATCATCCATGCTAACCCGAATGCTAACATCGATCTATGCCTGCTCATCATCTGGAGCAAATTCTTTTTTTGATTTTCTAAAGTGATAAGAAGGTTGCTTTGCTGCTCGACGGTCTACCTATGCCTTCTTCTTTAAATTTTTTTCTTTGTTGATTTAAAATCAACAAAGTGCTTCTTCATCAACTGACGGACCTCCTATGGATACTTACGATACATAGCAATATCCGAATAGTCGCCAGTCAAATATTATTTTAATCATGTAACTCTTTTTTCTTTGAATTTTATGTTACACCATTTACATCTCCAATAATACCGGCCTGAGAGCATCTCTCCATGCTCCCAATCAATATCACACTCTGGATCCTTCTTCTTTCATGATGGATCTATTTCTGAAAATTGATAAGCATATTATTTTAATAATTATATAAAAATGATAGATTTTATTTATCTTATTTTTTTATATTTTATAAATTATTTAATTATTTTTATTAATTTTAAAAAAAATATTAAAAAATAAAAAAATTAGAAAAAAATTTTGACCATCATTCATGTAGAATCCTATCATTGATGCAACATATAAATTTTTTAGTCCATGAACATGTATAAAATACTATTTTTTCAAAATTTAGGCCTAAAATACTATGCATAAGATGTATTAAAATATTGATAAATTGACATCAAATTTATGTCAAAAATAGCTTGCAAGTCCTTCATTAATAATCTAATTTATAAATTTTTTAAAAAATTTATTTTTTAAATATTTTTTTATTCTAAAAATATATATTTTAATTTTAAAAATTATATACTTAATAAAAATTAATAATTTTTATGTCATTGTATAGATCATTTATAGATCTACAATATATATTAAAATCATACAAAAAAATAAAATTTTGACATAGTTTCTCCTTATTTTTTTATTTTTCTTGAATTTTTTTTTAAAAAAGGAGAAGAGAAGAGAGAGAGATCTAGGATGAGTTACTTATCTCTAATCAATCTTTCTTCTTTATTTTTTTGGTATTTCTGGAGTGGAAGAATGAGCAAAAATTCGAGACGAATCCAAAAATAAGGAGAGCAAGCTAAAGGCTTCCTCTCTACCTCTTTTCCTTAAATGATCACCGAACCATTCGATTCAATCTGAAATAGGATTGAACCAATCGCAACTGGCCCACACCATCCAATTCAGGGCAAAATCGGATAGTTCTCTATTCTTTTTTCTATGCTAATTTTCATGATCAAATCGGGCCAGTTTAGCGCTGGGTCGGTTTCGAATGCCCCGAATCATCCAGTTTGGGTCGGTTTCGAAAATGCTGCTCTTAAGCATTAGTCAATTTTGTGATAAAAGTTACAAAGTTATTTTTGAATCTTCATTATGTATTGTAACTAGTCTCAATAATGATGGCATTAAATTTGTTGGACATAGGCATAGTAATATTTATATGGTAGATTTAAATGATCTTTCTATGATAAACATGCAATGTCTAATAGCTATAAATATCAAAATCAATGAGACTAGTTGGCTTTGGCATCGTAGGCTTGCACATATTAGCATACATTCACTTTCAAAGCTTATTAAAAAGAAATTAGTTATTGATTTACCAAAATTAAATTTTGAAAAAAATAAGATTTATGATGCATGCCAACTAGATAAACAAACTAAAGTTTCATTCAAATCCAAGAATATTATTTCAACTTTTAGGCCATTAAAATTATTGCACATGGATTTGTTCGGTCCTATAAGAACTACAAGCTTAGGTGGAAAGCATTATGATTTTGTAATTATTGATGACTTTTCGCATTTCACATGGATTTTCTTTTTGGTACATAAAAATGAAACTTTTCATGTTTTCTCAAGATTTTATCGAAAAATTATAAATAAAAAAAAAATTTCAATTCAAAGTATTCAAAGTAATCATGAAACCAAATTTGAAAACTAAGACTTTGAAAAATTTTATGATGAAAAAGATATAGACCATAATTTTTCAGCACCTAGGACTCAACAAAATGAGATAGTAAAAAAAAAATAGAATACTAGAAGAAATGGCCCATACCATGCTATGTGAAATAAGCAACCTTCCAAGATACTTTTGGATAGAAGCAATCAACACAGCATGTTACATCTTAAATCGTACTTTAATTAGATCAATTTTGAAGAAAATATCCTATGAACTTTGGAAAGGAAGAAAATCAAACATTGCATATTTTCATGTTTTTGATTGCCGATGTTTTATTTTGAACAATGGTAAAGAAAGGTTAGGTAAATTCAATGCAAAATCTGATGAAGCTATTTTTCTTGGTTACTCCTCCTCTAGTAAAGCATTTAAAATCTTTAACAAAATAATTTTAGTAGTAGAGAAGTCAATACATATTATTTTTGATGAATCTAATGATCTTCCATCAAGAAAGAGTAAAGGTATTGATGATGCAGGTCCTATTATAGATGGGTTGAAGGAGCTCATCCTAAAGGACTTAATATTTCAAAATAAAGAAGAATATGAGAACAAACAAGATGATGAAAGTGAAGAACAACAAGAACAATCTCAAGGTATAAATAATCTACCAGGAGAATAGAGGTATGATCACAATCATTCCAAAGAATTAATTATTGATGACCCTACACATGGGATAAGAACTCATTTTTCACTTAAATATGCATACAATCATTTTGCATTTATTTCTCATTTTGAACCTAAAATCATAGACAAAGCTAAAAAAGATTATAATTGGATAAATGCAATGCAAGAGAAACTTAATCAATTTGAAAGAAATAATGTATAAACTTTAGTATCAAGACCTAAAAATCATCCAATAATTGGTACAAAATGGGTATATAAAAATAAATTGGATGAAAATAGAAATATAATTAGAAATAAAGCAAGATTAGTTGCAAAGGATTATAATCAAGAAGAGAAAATTAATTTTGATAAGACCTTTGCACCTATTGCTAGATTAGAAGCAATTAGACTTTTACTTGCAAATGCATGTTTTATGAACTTTAAGTTATTTCAAATAAATATCAAAAATGCTTTTCTAAATGGTTATATTACTAAAGAAGTTTATGTAGAACAACCATCCAATTTTGAAAATCATGCCTTTTCTAATCATGTTTTTAAATTAAACAAAGCATTATTGATTTAAAACGAGCACCTAGGGCTTGATATGAAAGGTTAAGTAAATTCTTGCTTAATAATGATTTTTTAAGAGGAAGTATAGATACAACCCTTTTCATTGAAAGAAATCATGATGATATCTTAATTATACAAATATATGTTGATGATATTATATTTGGATCTACTAATTAAACTCTTTGTCAAGATTTTGCTAAGCTCATGCAGAAGGAGTTCGAGATGAGCATAATGGATGATCTAACATTCTTCCTCGGACTTTAAATCAAACAAACAAGAAAAGGAATGTCCATCATTCAAAGCAAGTACACAAGAGAGCTACTCAAAAGATTTAAGATGGAGAGCTTCAAAATCATTGGCACCCCCAAGAACCCATCATGTAAACTTGACAAGGATGAAAGAGGTAAAAGTATTGATCTGAAACTTTATAAAGGTATGATTGATTCTTTACTATATTTAACTGCTAGTAGACTAGATATCATATTTAGTGTTTGCTTATGTGCTCGTTTTCAATCTAATCCAAAAGAATCATATTTAAATGCTGTTAAAAGGATACTTAAATACCTAAAAGGAACTTAAATCCTAAGATTATGGTATTCTAAAAATTCATCTATTGACTTAATGGGATATTCAGATACCGACTTTACTGGATGTAGATTAGACAAAAAAAACACTAGTAGAACTTGCCAATTTTTAGGAGTTAACTTAATCTCTTGGTTTAGTAAGAAGCAAAATTCGGTGGCATTGTCTACGACAGAGATCAAATACATTGCAGCTGGAAGTTGCTGTGCTTAAATCTTATGGATTAAGCAACAACTAGAGGATTTTGGCATCAAACTTAACAAAACTCTCATAAGATGTGATAATACTAGTGCTATTAAATTAACTAAAAATCTAATTTAATATTTTAGGTCAAAATACATTAAAATTAGGCATCATTTTATAAGAGAACATGTCCAAAATAATGATATTTTTCTTGATTATGTTTGTACTGAAAAATAATTGGCTGACATATTTACAAAGGCCTTAAGTGAGGATAGATTTTGTGAAATTAGGAGAGAATTAGAAATTCTTGATCTATTAACCTAAACATCTTTTTGATTCCAAGTTCATTTCTTTCAAAATCACTTTGAATCAAATCTTGAGCTTAATTCTCATCTTTCAACCTTTAAAAAGCTCAAATTTATACTTTTGTTGATCAATCTCATGAATAAAGTTCTATCCTAAAAGTTTTATTTTTTTTTTAAATTTTCTCATTATTTTTTGATTTTTCTATGCCATGGGTGGACCCCATGGGTCGACCTAAGGGACAACCCTAGGGCATTCTTGTAATTTTCCTAAAATCTTTTGGGCGGCTTTCTTTTTCTTGAAATTTCTTTTCGGCCAAATAGGCCAACTCATCATTTTTTTCTGTTCATCATCCCACCAAACAAAGCTATCTTCCTCTCCACTCTCTCAACCAAATAGCTCTCTCAAAATCCCCCTTCCCACCTAGATCTCCTTCCTAAATTGCCTCTAAGGAAGCCAAATCCCTCTTTATCTCTTCTCCTTCTGGGCAGATTCATGGCATCAAGCTTACCCTAGTTTCAAGCCCCCTTCTCCAAACTGATGGCTTTTTTCCCTAAAATCCTTCCTCTCCCTCTCAAAATCTCTCCCATTCCACTCTCCTTGAGACTCTCAAGTGGGATTCAAGGTTCCTTTGCTCTCAATGGCTCCGAAGATGAAGTTACCATAGAGGAGGAAGTTGGTTCGTGGCTTGGAAGAAGAAGCTCACCGAAAAAGAATGGCAGTCTAGCCCTCTCCTGCTCCAACCCCTGTTCCCAATCCAGCTCGAGCTTCTTCTCTGTCCCCTCTTAATCCAGGCAAGGTACCATTTTCTGATCACAAAGTAGAACCCAAAAAGAATATAGATTTCAATTTTTTTGAAAATGAAAGGTTCTCCATTGGATCAAAAAATTAAAAATCAGGGATGAGAATTTTGCTGTCTGTTAAAGGAGAATACTTATGTTGATCTAGTCAGGAAATTTTATTTGAACCTAAGTTACTCCAATGGAATAGTAAGGTCCTTTGTGAAAGGAGTTGACATAGCCCTTGATCCATTTCATTTGGGAGAAATCTTGCGCCTGCCTTATGAGGGTTATACTAGTATGAAGCTCATAAACAAATAAGGAGTGAGAGTTATTTTAAGAAGAGAAATTACTGGTAGTTTAAACAAGTTAGAAGCAAAGATTCTTTCAATAGAGATGAGGCTGTTGCATCACATGGTGACCAAATTATTTGTCCCTAGGAGTGGCAAGCATGATTTCTTATTGGGTAAGATATATGCATTATACATCATGTGATCATTAAGACCCCCTTGAACCTCCCTTTGAGGCCATGAGAGAGACACTGAATAGATCAAAGGCTCACTTGCCTTATGGTATGGCCCTTACCTTAGTCTTTAGGAGGTTCGAAGTCAGTTTTGAGGGAGAGGTAGTCACCAAATTATCACACACTGATACCATCAACTGCCACACACTGCATTGCATGAAATTTTCAAAGACTGATGGTGGTTGCTCGAAGGGTGTCGAGGAGGAAGATAGAGCAAAGGAGGCAGGACCATCTTCACCTTCTCTTGATCATAGAGCATCTCTTGATATTTAGTTCGTGTCTGATCACTGGTCCCTCAAAGTTAGTGAAGAGAGATGCATCAGTATCATCGATGAAGAGCAGAGATGCAATTGCTAGATTTTTTGATGACCAGCTCAGGACAATTGCCGATCTATTATCTCAGTCGATTATCGATATTTTATCTCAGTGGATTGTAGATTATCGATATTTTATCTCTTGTCTCGTTAGATGACCAGTTATATTCAGCGGGAGAATTCTCATTTTGTCCCACCTTCAGATCAGATTATGATCCCTCATGTCTATACTATTTTTCAAATGCTTTCAACTAGTCTGCATAGCTTGAGGAGCTCGAGGAATGTGTTTTAAGGCTAATTGATAGGATCTTGGATCTTCAGAGGCAAGTATTAGCTCTGACCCATTCCTAGCCTCAAGGAGATGTCACAAAGATATCAAACCTTTCTACAGAGGCAGCCAGACTTCGTGGTGTTTTGGAGGGTGGTTTTAATTTTCTGAGAAGAGAGTTTAGAGACTCTAGTGAGACTATTTCTACTCAGATTGGTTTTCTTATATAGTCCATGTCGAGAGCATTGGGATACTTGGACACCATTAGGATTGCTCTCCTTGCCTAGCCTATTTCTTCTCTGGGCCATCTCGTCCAGCTGCTCGAGCCCACACCTCTACCCATGGCCGAGGCAGACATAGACATGGTCAAGGATGTACCTCTAGCTTTGACCCTGATACTTCTCATCACATTTCTGACTCTTCATCTGATTTTGACATATCCAGCCATGATCGCTACTAGATCTAGTTTAGTCATCTATGTGTTAGTTTATGGCCTTGTATCTTTTGGTTGTTTATATGTGTTGATGGTTAAGTCATGGTTAGTTGTATTTTTTGGATACCCATGGCTTCTATATGTATTGATGACTTATGTAACTTTATGTTCTAACACTTACATGTTTTGATGCTCTGGTTTGTTATGTGTGGAATGTCTATATATATAATGATATCATTTGGATGATGTTAAAATTAACTCTATTGAATGGTTTAAGATTCCTATTATAGTATGTTGTGTCTTGCTTGCTCTATATGATTGTTATATATCTTGTTTTCTTTATAAAATCTTGTTTTAACAGGAAAACATATGGAATAATGTAAGGAAGAGGCTTGTTCTCCTTTTCTTTAAAAATCCCTCAATATCTTAATTGATGATGTTAAAAAGGGGGAGTAGAGAAATAAAATTGGGCAATAAGCAAAGCAAAATTGATAAACAAAATTGGACAACAAGCAAAGGCAATAAGCAAAGCAAAATTGATAAAACAAAAACAAAATTGACAAAGGCAATAAGTAATTATCAAGCAACTCATGATACACTTTACTACTTTTAATATATTTTAATCAAATAATTGAATATATTCAAGTAAGTGGTGTATCATGTTCCTTCAAATATTTAAAATTCTGAATCAATGCTTCTACATGTTATATTTTTGCTTATGCTCAAGTATTTTATCATCATCAAAAGGAGGAGATTGTTGCTCCAAGAATTAATTTTGATGATTACAAAACATTTAAGGAGATTACTAATGATTTTAACTTGAAAAAAGATTTATTATATTTCAGGAGCAAAATCATAATTTTATCAAGTTCTAATTCGAAAGCCTCAATAGCAAGAATAGAAGATTTATGATCTATTGGAAGTAATTTAATATGAATTTATAAATTGAGAGAAAATCAAATTTTAAAAAAAGGGTCGATTCCTATCTAAAGGGGCTGAATGGCATGCATTTCTGGGCTGGCATGCTTGCAAGGGTCGACCCTTAGGTCATCCCAATAATAGGGGTCGACCTCCACTATTTCAAAGGCCAAAATATACACGGAGTTTTTTGGTTTTCTATCACAAAGGTTGACCCATGTGCAGGAGTCGACCCCTAGACGACCTAGGGGTTGACTCCTGTGACGGAAAAACTTTGCAATGGCTATTTTTTAGTCCATTTTGACTGTATTAAATGCACATTTAAAGCCCTCCAACGGCTCTAATCCTACTCAATTTTTTCTTTAATAATCATTGAAGATATAAAGACTCAAAAAGGAGAAAAGAAAATAAGAGATTCAAGCATTCATTTCAGTCCTAAGCAAAAAGCTCTCTTCAAGAAAAGAAGCTTTCATTTCAAGCTCACCAACCCCTCAAAAGCTCATTCATGTCTTCAACAATCTTGAGAAAAATCAGAAAAGCTTTTTGTTTGTTGTGTAAATTATTTTTAAAGCTTTTATTTGCTCATTTAAGGGGCTTGAGTTACATTTATTGACATTAACTCTTATTCTCTGCTCTTTGAGTTATTTTAATTTTTGGAAGGGTTCCAAAACTTAGGAGGATTTATCCGAACCTTGATCAAATTATATTGGATTGGCTTATATCAGGAAAACAAGTGTTCTAGCTTGGGATAGCTAGGGTTGGAAGTTTCCAATATTGTATTCAGTTTGAATACATTTGGTGGATTTAAATTCTCAAGTAAAAGCTTGGGGAGTGGATGTATATGGTGTGCTTGCCCTCTATCTATCTTTACTTTATTATACACTTGGTCTCTTGGTATTCACTTCTTCTCTATACTTAAAACACATATCACATATCACTTGCATATTATTACATAATTTTTATAACTCTAAATTAGTTTTAAAATTTTAAAAAACTAATTCACCCCACCCCCCCCCCTCTTGGGTTGCATAGCTAGGCAATAGCTAATCCTTTCTAAAAAGAAATCTAAAGCATGAGAAATTGGGTTTAATCGTGTGTTAGCATGATTTTCTTAAATCTAATAAGATCAAATCCTAATCTAATTAGACTGTATGAGTTCAATTGAAATATCTAAGATCAAAACCCTTGATTATGTGATCCCATAGGTTTAATTCTGTATGGTAATGGGACATGTTATGATCTCTATCAACAATATCATCAAAATTTTTTTTGATAGATCAAAACTCTTTCTAATTCAGCTAATTAGAATTATCGATCATCAAGATAATTTTAATTATTTTTATAATCCATCAATGATACCTAGCAGTATGTAATGTTAACCCATCAGAACTGAAGATGAATCTCTAGGTGCGGTTATCTTGTAATTCAGTTCTTCTATCATAAGTCCCGATGGAATCGAGGTCAAGGTTAATTCGTCAAGCCTCATGCCTATCTTATGATAGAATCAATCAATTCGAGTTCAATATGAAATCTAGTAGAAACTTCTTTCTATCTTTCACACTGCTATGGTCATGAGCTTTAGGACTCGATCTCATGATCATCATAGGATTACTCCTTTATCGAGATCGATGAATCTTATCTTGATGTAATCTAATTTCTATAATGAACATACTATAGCCAACATAAACCTCAAGACTCCGAATGGCTAGGAGATCGAGTTATGGTGTAGTTAAACTATAGCACCCTTAAGGTAAATTATCGATGCATCTCAGATCAAAGAACTAGATACACAACTGAAGTAATGAGCATGTCACTAATGAGAAGATAGACTTTCTTATTACTGCTCGAAATTGATTACTCTTTGTACCCATGTTCTTAACAAGCTCCTATACTTTTGCTTCGGTATCTCTTTACTAAAGATTCAAGACTCATCTTTTTGAAGAAAGCGATCGTATACTAATCTTCCGAATCGATCACCATTCTCATGTTGATCTTATGATCGGAAGCAATTTATGTGTTAATTATAATAACACATGTCTCAAATTCTCAACTTTTGAGAATATGTGTTATTATATCCATTAATCTAAAGGATGATACAGACATAATTAAATATAAATATGAATAAAAATAATCTAAATTTTATTAATAAGTTAAATATTATAAAATATGTCGTTAGAAAGTTTTTACATGTATTGGCCAATCTAGCTTATAGGGCATATATCTAATATTAAGGGCCATTCAATATGCCATTGATTTGGTTCTGGGTGCCTCTTTACCAAACCTACCAGCTTATAGAATGCCACCTAAGCAACATGCTAAGATGCAAAGATAAGTTAAGGAGTTATTAGCCAAGAGTTTGGTGCATGAAAGTAGAAGTCCATGTTCCTATCCAGCCTTGCTTTCACCGAAGAAGGATGGATCTTGGAAGATGTGCATTGATAGTCATGCTATTAATAAAATCACTATTAAATACAAATTTTTAATTCCTCGCTTGAGTGATGTGCTTGAACAATTAGCTACTTCTATGATATAATACGAAGATTGACTTGAAAAGAGGGTACCACCAAAATAGATTAAAGATTGGTGATAAATGGAAGATGGCGTTCAAAACACCAGATGGCTTATATGAGTGGTTGGTGATACTCTTTGGTCTCTCTAATACACCGAGCATGTTCATGTGAGTCATGACTGAGGTACTAGAATCTTTTTTGAACAAATTTATTATTGTTTATTTTGATGATATCCTAATTTACAGTCAAGATATGGAAAAATACTTGTTCATTTATGGTAAGTTTTGAAGCAAGTTTTGGCGGTGCTCCAACAAGAGTAGCTTTTATAAACTCAAAGAAGTGTTGTTTCATGTGCTATGGAGTGGTATTTCTAGGATTCATTATTTTGGCTGAAGATATTAAACCTGATTCAGAGAAAGTGCATGCAATAATGGAGTGGCCTACACCACAAACCATTAAAGATGTTCAACTGTGCATTCCAGAGGGATCTTTGAGGGAGCATATTATTAGAGAACATCATCTGAATGGTTTACGAGGTCACTTTGGTAGAGATAAGACCATGGCAATGGTGGCTGATCACTATTTTGGCCAAGAATATTTCGGGATGTGGATAGGATGGTGAAAAGATGTTTTGTTTGTTAATTCGGTAAAGGTAATTCACAAAACATGGGGTTGTATATTCCTTTACCTATACCAAAAGCACCTTAGATTCACTTGAGAATGGATTTTGTCTTGGGACTTTTAAAGACATCCAAGGGATATGATTCCATCATTGTTGTGGTGGATTGTTTCTCGAAGATGGAGCATTTCATCCCTTGTTTCAAAACTTCAGATACTACAAACATTGCTGATTTGTTTTTTCAAAGAGGTGGTGAGACTACATGGTGTTCCTTCTTCCATTGTTTCTAATTGTGATGTCAAATTTATGGGATACTTTTGAAGGAAGATGGAAACTCAACTAAAATATTCCAGCATCAACAAACAGTTACTTGTAATGTTAATTTATAAATATATGAGTCCTTCCTATTTCCATCATTCATATATTTATGTGATGAAAGATAATATTTGTAGTATTTTTTAAATTTTTCTTTTTAACTCATCAGTGAATCCACTGTCATTGCATAGTAATTTTGCTTCATGTAATGAATTAATTGGTCTTTTTCTTTTTTACGTGAATCAAGTTTAATTGAGTTTTTATTTTGAATCATAGAATGTTGGTTGATTCTATTTCACCATTTTTTAGGACAAACCAAAGCTGTTAATCAAAGTTTGGGAAATATGTTGAGATGCCTTGTGGGAAATTATGCTAAAGAGGTAGGACTAAAAGCCTAGTGCCAAGTTTAGAGTCCCTCTTTGATAAAAATCCTTATTTTTTTGACCATTGGGACTCCTGAACTTGATCTCCATGAAAATACCCAGATCTTATCTAATTTTGACATTAAAAATCAATCTGAAAGGTGGCAGCATGAGTAGATAAGGAAGAGTCAAGTGTGCCTAGGACTCTTCCCTCAAGAGTTTGATCCAAATTAAACTCTATCATAACTTAGCTCAGACATCTCCAAAAATCACAAAATTTGGTACACCTAATGTAAAATTTGTTCTCTATCACATATCCAAAAATTAGATCAAAATGATTTCTAAAAATTTTTCTAGAAGCATCTAATTAGGTGACCCTCAATTCTCTCAAATAGGTCAACTTTTGATCCTAGTCCAATTTGACTATGAATGGATTTAATTTCTACAATTAATCTAATCTAGACTTATTCTAGTCAGAGAAAAATAGATCCATTAAAAATACAAGAATGAGTCAAATTAAATTTGACTTGATTGTGATGAATCAAAAAGATATCAGAAGGAGAAAGTCAGGCTCAATCATGTGCTAGCACGATTATCTTGAATCTGATTGGATCTAATCCAAATCAATCGAACTAAGTTAGCTCAATTGATGATATATAGACCCAAACTCTTATTTGTATGATCTAGTTAGATTTAATTCTATATGATAATGAGATATATCACGATCTTCATCATCGATATCATCGAAATACCTTTCGATGGATCAAAACTTTTTTAATTCATACAATTAGAATGATTAATCATCAAAATCATTCTAATTGCTCCCAAAATCCACCAGTGATACCTAGCAATATATAGTGGCAATCCATTAGAACTAAAAATGAACCTCTCTATGTAGTTACCTGTGTGATTGGGTTCTTCTATCTTGAGCTCCGATAGAATTAGGGTTAAGGTGAACTCGTCAAACCCAATGTCCATTTTATGAATTAATCATTCAATTCGAGTCTAATGTGAAATCCTAATGGAAACTCTTTCTATCATCTTCACTCTGCCATGGCCATGGGCTTAAGGACTCAATCTCATGATTATCATAGGGCTACTCCTTATCTACCGAGGTAGATAGATCCCCTTATTGCTGCAATCTAATTCCTACAATGAATATGCTATAACCAACATACACCTCAGAATTTCGAATGGCTAGGAGATCGAGTTATAGTGTAGTCAAACTATAACACCCTCAAGATGAATTGTCGATGCACCTTAGGTCAAAGAACCATATACATTACTGCAGCATCAAGTCAGTCATCGATGAGAAGGTAGACTTCCTTATGACTACTCGAGGTAGTCACGCTTAGTGCCCTCGTTCTCTAACAAATATTTGTACTCTCGCTCCGATATCTTCACACCATAGACTCAAGATACGTCTATCCTAAGAAAGTGATCGTACACTAACCTTCCGAATCGATCACCATCTTCGTGATGATCCTACAGTCGGGAGCATTTTATGAGTTAATTATGAAAATTCATGTCTTAAATTTTCAACTCTTAAAAATATGAATTGTCATTATCATTAACTCAAAGGATGTATCACAGATACTTTTAAATACACACTATGATAGAAAAATAATTCAATTATTAATTTATAGTCAAAATTATAAAATTATTCTTAGAAGTGTATTACAAGTGATAGCTAATCTGGCTTCTGTGGCATACATCTAATAGGAGGATCCTGTCAGAGCCACCCCCACCTCCGGACCAAACTATCTTGTAGGTCTCAACGATGATCCCATTTTCTCCAACTCCAGCTCTTTCCGACGTCTACAGTTTTCTGCACCAACATATAGTAACTTTTAAAGCCATACAATCAATTAAATATGCATTCCTGCTATCCAATAATTAACCACACTTGAGCTAGATTTTTTTGGAGTATTATTTGATGGGGTTCAGCAATCTACTTAGACTTGGAAATTTTTTCGCCTGATAACATTAGCAATCTGCTTATTGATGTTGGTCATTTAGATGGTACATGTTGATGGAGGTCTATATATCCGTACTATATTAAAAAGATAATCAGATTTTTTTAGAATCTATCAGATTTACCCAAGAATGTAATATTTTTGATTTGTAATAAAATTAATTATACAATAACCATCAATATAGGTTGTTTCAAAAAAATTGAGCAAATAACAATCATCTCTTGCATTCTGACCATAGCTCCAATACTATGTCTCTAACTTCTCAAAATTACCCTTTTCTCTAATTCCCTCTCTAGCAATCTTATCTTCAAATCTCCTTCACATGTTTTAATCCCAATCTTTAATGTCTAACTCTTCCTCTGAATCTTTATTTCAAAATTTTGATATTCAAATTTTTATTATTTATTATTTTATAAATTTATGTAAATTAAAATGAAATATATAATATAAATCTAATTTAATATATTTAAATAAACTTATTTTATTTTCATGTGTAATGCGCTATAACTTTCAAAAGTATATCATGAACAAAGCAGAATCGAAGAAATGAATTTTTAACTAATCCCAATTGGTTTAGGGTAAAGGTTTAGTTGAGTTAAGATGAGTTTATTTTTGTGTGCAATGCATGGTTGCCATGTTCAAGTAGGGATGCAGAACATGATAAGAGGTGGAAGGAGATGGAGCAAATATGTGTGTCTAGGAAAGTGTAGAGGTCCACAACCCCAAGTCTTGGGCTAAGAGGATTTGAGAGAGAAAAATATAATTACTCCAATCCATCCAACTTAAACCACTTAAAGAGAATAATAATAAATAAAAGATTTTATGAAAGTACAATTTTAGATTTTCTTTTCTTTCACTAATGAAATAGTAGAATTGATTACAGTGCCTTTGCTCATATTAGGGTTCATTTGGTTCACTGGTAGAAAAATTTTTCACAGGATTATTTTTTTTTAGGAAGTTGATTATTGGGAATATGATACCTAGGATGATAATTTTGGTATTCTTGGTTGACTATGAGAAAGTGGCACATTCTAGAGTACCTTATATTTAGTTGACTATCTACTTTTTCAAAAAAATTATGTAAAATAACCATTATATACTTAATAAAGGAAAATGCCTTATTCCATTATATTTATGACTTTAAGGGCACTTTTGGAGAAAAAAAGATTCCAATTTTCTTCAAAAGCTAAAAACTCATGTCCCACATGGATTTTTCTTTTCTATAAAATATGAGATATTAATTTATTCCTATAGAAATATCATTTTTCAATCTCTCTTCTTTAACAATGCCAATCATATAAGATGGATTCCATATTTTTTTGTTGACCACACCTTCCCTCTCCTTTTTTCCATCAACCAAAAGTCCCTAGCTAGGTCCTCTTACTACATTAGGGTTGTTCTTTTATAGTTGAATCATTATAATTTTTCTAAAATAGTTATGACAAGTAGAAATAATCATGAAAATGCTAGAATTTCATTGAGCTAGATCCCGACTCTAACATCAACTTTATTTCCAATCACTTTATTTAATTCTTCCTACATTATAAGTTATGTCTAGTCAAAATTTACCTATGAAGGAAACTTTTATTTTATCCAGCTTATTTTGAGATCCAAATATAATCATAGACCTTTGATCACTAAGTGCATCAAATCATTTAAAGATGGATACATTGTCATAGTATGCATGTAGAGCTTCGTTTTAGTGGCAAGTATAACAGAAATGGATGCCATATGAGAAAGCTGTAGCCTTTAAGAACTGAGGTTTGTAATCAAGTCTTGGATGTGGCATAGTTTACTTTAAAATACTCCAAAATCCTATCTTGATATATCTAGGTTGACCAAAGTAATCTACAATAGATATGGTGATCCTCCAAGATCACTAAATAGCTCTCATTAAGCTCAAAAGATAAAAAAAAAGTATATTGTTTAGTCTACAACTTGGGGTGAGGTAAATACATCAGAATTATTTTCTAGTACATATGATTTTAGGGGATAATATAAAAGACTAAAGATGAAGAGGATAAGAGATTGAAAGAAAAAAATTAGAACCCTCCTAGGGTAAGTCTTGAATTTCAAAAAAGAAAGAAAATTAAAAAAAAGGAAGACAATTACAACCCTTTCTTTGATTTGGAAAATTGATAAGATATACAAGTTAGTTTACAACTTGGGTCATGATAACGTGTAAACATAAAAATGTAACTTTAGGGACTAATTCTTTGGAAAAGAAATTAGGGACTAATATACAAATTTAAATATTCAAGAGATTAATATGCAAATATTTTTTTTAAAGATCGGCCCAAAAAAACCTACTTTTTCACCTCAAATTGCATAAAGCAAAACTCTATAGCTCCCTCCATTAGTTTTTTCTTTTCTCTAAGATATTAATGATGCAGTAAAAGGAGAGGACAACATGTATTAACAGATTATAGGGTAGAAAAAGGTTAGGATTAAAGAAGGAATAATTAGGGTTTTAGAAAAATCTCAGGTATTAGAAGTTTATTAATAAAAAATGATAAAAGACAGCTATAAATCTATGTTACAATACTTAAATACTAGGATTGTAAATGTTTCTTTCAATCCCAACCATAAATTAACTACTTTAAATCCTAGCCATTAAAAACTATTAAGATAAACTCTAAGCTATAGTACCCATGAACAATAGTGGCACTACAGTAACCTATGAACAGTTATTCGCTATAGTAAAATAGTAATTAAAATAAATAATCTCTCTAAAGTTTAATCCCAAGCTCCTGCATCATTCTCTCGGCTTGGAAAACTCGACTCTGGTGAGAAAGCGTTCAAAGTTTCAATATACATTGCTGGATTAATCTTCTTCAACTCATTTTCAGCAATCCAAGTTCTCTCACTGGCTAGTTTACCCAACCGCTTCATCAAGAATCTTCTATATTGGTTGCCCCTTCGAGACTTAACTTCTTTGACATCTAAAACATCTTCAATAACTTCAACTAAACCCTTAGGATACTGATGAATCATATCTGAAACTTCAGCCACTTTTCCATCAAAACCCTTGAATGGATATAAATTTGAAACATTAAATACTGGATTGATCTATAGATTAAGTAAGCATTTAAGCTTATTTTCTTCAACACTTTACAAGGCCCAAACTCTCTTGACTTGAGTTTGTGATGAGTACCTTTAGGAAAGCTCTCTTGCCTTAAATGCACAAGGACCAAGTCTCCTTCCTACAATTCCTTGACACGATAATGTTGATTGGCTACATTCTTATAAGTCTCATTGCTGCTTTTTAGTGCAACTTTTACCTCCTCATGAACTCATCGAATATGATCCACAAATGCCTCACCATCATCACTAACCCTTGCTCCTAATGGCAAAGGAACTAAATCAAGAACATGTTGAGGCTTGAGTCCATGAGCAGCTTCAAATGATGTCTTCTTGATTGTTATATTAACTGAATTGTTATAAACAAATTTGGCTTGAGGAATAATCA